>VDFB02279024.1:0-89198 GCA_007258455.2 Sequoia sempervirens
CTGATGGAGGAATCAATTAATGCCAACTGCATTTCAATCCACTCGCAACAAGAGGAAATTAGTGACTAGGAAATGTAAAAGTCCATGTTAAAACAACACACATTGAATTTTGTACTTACCTAAGCTTTATACTTAACCATAGTTAGCAAGATTTATGAATTTCATTGTTAATGGTTTAACTCAACAAAAAACACCATGCCATTAAAACAATCAAAGATAGCAAAGAATACACGTTAACACACAAAATACAAACAACAACAAACAATACACATTAAGCCATAAAATGGAAGAATGTAAAAAAAACTACAAAACAACACCGTAAAAGACATACGAAGTTACAAATGCTTTATCTTTCCCTCCCCATACAATAGACATAAATCCTTTCAACAAAAACAAATTAATTTTCATTTTCATTTTATAGATGTCTTTGTGGTGCCCGACAAAGAAGATGACATTAATGAATTATGGTGTTAAGTCTTCTAGTGAAGAACAAAGACTGATCCATAAAAGCATTCAAAGATAGGGAAGAATAGAGAATAACCCACAGTATGTAGACATCAAGAAATAATAGACATTAACCCATAAAAATGTAGAGATGTAAAAAGCTATAAAATGTCATTGTAAAAGAAATAGGAAGTTACAAATGCCTGGTTTTTTGCTTCTAATACAATAGACATAAACCCTCTCAACAAACACAGATTTCACTGTCTCAATTGTTCTACACAATTTGGAAATGGTTTAATCTCTGTAGTTCCCTATCAATCAGTGTTCTTATGGATGAATCTTTGTTTTTTACAATTTTGTCATTTGTTCTTGATATTTTTGCCTTTCTTTTGTATTTCTCTAATTCAAATCTATTGTGTGTTCATGAAAGAGTGATAGAAATTGGAGAATGTATATCTGTTTAAGATATGTCTGATTTGCCATGGATCTAAGCAAATGAAAAAACACTGCAAATAATACTTTGCTCGACAAGTTTAAAACATCACACCATAACCCACTAATGATGGCCACACTTCAGTCTACTCACAATAAATGAGAGCTCGCATATTAGAAAATGAGAAAGCCACGAGGAAAATACCAGCAACCAATGAGAAAACAGTGTAGAAATAAAACATAAAATGACGATGATACATGCAAATATATATATATATATTATTTACATGTTTTTGTAATTTCTTTATTGGCTTTTGCCATTTTTGGCACGGGGAACTAATGTTATCACCTCAATCTTGCATATTAAAATTGTACTTGGGGAATGTCGCCAGAAAAATAAAGTTATGGTTTTGGTGATGTTCTGGGGAATATTTAGAAAAAAATGATTTTTTTTTTGTTCTTGCAATTTTGTGATTGGCGGCTGTAATTTTCCTTGTGGTTTTGGCATTTTCTAATTTTTTTTAATAATAATAATTATTGTAGGGTGCGCAGAAACAGTTACTTCCATTCTCAAAGTCCTTTACTTGAGATAATCTAAACTCAACACCATAATCCATTAATGGCAAGCACACTTGAATCTGTTTATAGCAAATGATAATCAAACCCCTTCAACTTAAATTACAAAATATAAATTTAATTATAAAAACATAAAAAGAAAAATTAGGTTAAATTGACAGTGTACGAGATAGAAATGCATGAAACATCATTATCCCAACCTATACAACCTCATTAATATTTAGTAAACGATTACAGCTAGAGCAATTACAACGATTTTCTCAAAATTTGGACTTTGAACTTTTTCAAAATTTTCTTTCATATCTAAAGACATATTTAACTGGATTTTAAACTGTCACCTTTCAGAATACATAAAATAGTATTATATAATTTGTAATTATTCTACAAGAAGAAATAAACTTGCATACTCTCTTACCTAGATAGCACGAAAATTTTCAATATGCCTTCAGTTATGAAAATAGACATAAACCCTTTCAACAACAACAGATTTAATGATTTTACACCCAGACATTTTCCAATTACTTAGACCTAATATTCATTGTCATTTAGCAAATTCAAGTGCAGTTGCAATGCATGCATGCAAACAACAGACATTAACCCATAAAACGCAGACACAAAAAACTATAAAAAGGATAATGTAAAAGACACAAAAACTTACAAACGTGTGCAACTAGGTATTTCTATTCTTAATCATGGCTAGCAAAGAAATTGACATTAACAAATTACACTGTTAAGTATTTAACTCAACAACAAACACTAACCCATACAAGCAATCAATGATAACGAAGAATAGAAATTAACACACAAAATGCAAACAACTACAAACAATACACATTAACCCATTAAATGCAAACATGCAAACCACTATAAACGACATTTTAAAAGGCATACTAAGTTACCAACGCCTCATTTCAACACACACAAATTTAATGATTTTATACCTAGATATTTTCCAATTACTTGGACCTAATTTTCATCGCTATTTAATAAATTCAAGTGCAATTGCAATGCAATGCATGCATGCAAAAAATACAAACAATAACAACATTTTCCAATTACCTAGACCTAATTTTCATTTTTCGTTAAGTAAAATCAAGTGAAGTTGCAATGTATGCGCACCCAGGAAATATTACTTTCATTCTTAATCATGAAACTTGCACACTATCGTGGTAGCTCCTTCATTGAACAAGAAAGACTGACCCATAAATACACTCAGACAAACAACCTGAGAAAATGAGAAAACAACGCAAATAACACTATGCTTGACAAAATTAAAACTTCAAGCCCAAGAAATACTTCAAATACGAACAATTCTCATTTTCACCCAATAGATTGAAGTGCAACTAGCTACTTCCATTCTTAATCATGGGTAGTAGAGAAATCCACATCAATGAATTATGGTGTTAAGTATCTAACTTGACAACAACCAACAACCCATAAAAGTAGCCCATGATTGCAAAGGACCAAACAAGAAACACTAACCCATATTTACACTCACAGAAACAACTTGAGCAAATGGGCAAACACAAATAATACTGTGTCTAATAGAATTAAAACTTCAAAACAAAGAAATATTTAACGAAGTGCAACTAAGTATTTCACTCGACAACAAACACTAACCCATAAAAAATAGCGAACAATTAATAAATTCAAGTGCACTTGCAATTCATGAGTGCACACGATGGAAATTAACCATAAAATGCAAAGATACAAAAAACAATAAAATGATATTGTAAAAGATATAAGAACTTACAAAGGCCACCTTTCTCGCTTCCAATTCGAGCAAACCACCAAACAAATGAGAAAAATCAAAGTGTAAAAGATAGAGTAACTTACAAAGGCCACCTTTCTCACCTCCAACATAGTAGATGAAAACTCTTCCAATAGACACAAACTTCAGCCTCATCAAACAACCTGAGCAAATGAACAAATAACAGTTTGCTCGACAGACTTAAACCTTCACACCATAACCCACTAATGATGACTGCACTTCAGTCTACTCACAATAAATGAGAAGATGCAAATAGTAAATGCAAATATACTGCTCAAGACGCCACGCGTCCCCAGGAAGAGTCCATGCCAAGACACGACTATACAAACAAACTCATGAAATATTTCCAATTTAACAAAGCTCTCTACAATAATTATTATTATTAAAAATAAATAGAAAATGCTTAAACCACGAGGAAAATTACACCCGCCAATCACAAAATTGCAAGAACAAACAAAAAATTGCTTTTTTTTCTAAATATTCCCCAAAACATCACCAAAACCATATCTTTATTTTTCTAGCGCCATTCCCCAAACACAATTTTAATATGCAAAATTGAGGTAATAACATTAGTTCTCCGCTTTATAAAGGCAAGGACTAAAATTGGAAACTCGAAAAACAAAATAAACCAATATAGTGCATGTCTATTTTAATTATAAACTAACACTTACACTTAAAGGAGGTTGAAAGATTATGTCCATAAAAAATATATGTATGTTAATATGATAGAGAGTACCGGTTTGTGCATGCAAATTCTAATTGCAAGGGGATTAAACAATTAATAATTAATGCTAAATATTGGAATAAAATAAACTTAGACAAATCTATTTTTTTTGTTTAAAAAATTAAGTATTATCTAAATATGAAATATTTGCATACATTTAAAGGATAAAGCAATGTAAATGAAAAAAAAAGTTGTCATCAAATTGACAAAAAAACATTTCAAATGGAAATAGAATGTTCTTATCCAATTGTCAAATCAATATTTATCTGACTTTTATATGATAATATAGACCTATCATTTTCAATAAATATATATATATTTTAATGTTATTATCTTATTTAAAAAAATATACTATATCCGAGATCAATAGAAGTTCACAATCGGAGAGTTATAGAGAGAGCAGTTATTTAAAAATTCAAATCGATTGATGCCACTGCTTCCGTCCACAGCAAATTCTACCCACGGCCGCTGCCTCACGCCTCGGTTTGCCTTCCACTCCTTTTTGCCTCGGAAGCCCTGACGCCAAACCATTGGCTTCTTTCAAAACGCCGTATAAAACCATGTCTTCCAAATCATTCTTATCTAACTATAACCGATCACATAACAATCCACATGTACATATTTCGGAGGCAAAGGAGAGTGACGAGGAACGGAATAAATCCCTGTTTTACTTTACACAGATGAGGCTTTGGTTTTCTTAAGAAGACACGTCAGGCGTTAAAAACAAAAACTCCACAGCGGCAACGGATACAGCAAAAATGGCGACGGTCACAGTAATGACAATGATGGCGATGATAATTTTGAGTATGTTTGCAAGCGATGCTTCGTATAGCGGGATCCGCGACGTTCCTAACTTTCAAAACAACGCCGACATTGTGCGGCTTGCGTACTTTGCCGTGGACGAATTCAATAAACAGGAGGTCCATCGCAACCTCTCAATTCTTTAAATTCTTTTCTTTCCAACATTAAATGCACTGCAAGTTCAGGGGAAGGTAAGTTCTGAAATGCGTTGTTCTTGTTCTTGTTCAGCATGGCGATCTTTCTTTTTCGAAAGTGGTGAGAGCTCAAGAGCAGGTTGTGGCAGGGATTATGTATTACTTGACAATAGAGGCTATGAATGGTGGCCAGGCAGGTTTGTATGATGCAAAAGTATTGGTGGTGTTGTGGCGGAATGTAACTCAACTGGAGGAATTCAAGCCTTCTCAGAGCCTTCTTAAAGGTTTGAGTCCTTTACCTGCTCATGGTCTTTTCTTTCCTTAGAATCTACCACCGCTGTAATCTAGATCTCTGACTGCGTTATTAGGTTAGGGTTTTCAACCTTGGGTCAGACTTGAATGTACCAGGCAAGTGTGAATGCTCCTTGCCCAGGTGATAGCTCAAAAGTTTTCATATAATAATTTGGTGTTTGGGTGAAAACAAGTACTCTGGTTTTTAGGGTCTCTGCTTTATAGTCTTGATATAATTTAAAAGTTTTGTGGTGTGAAAAAGTCTATCATTAGTTGTTAACAATGGTTTTAATATACCCAAAAAAAACCCAGTGGTTTTAATATACGAGCACCACTTCTGTCCGAATCTCAAAACTTAAGCAGGAAAACTGCAGTCTACGGAGCCACAAAATACACTACCATTTATGAGTATGGGAATGCCAATTAGGTGGCAACACAACGGGAAAATCTAAAGAATAAGTTCCAGACATAAAGACATAAAGACATAAAGAAGTTTTAATGCTTCTAAGGTTGTCAAATTTGTCAGTTCCAGACAAACTTGAAGTATGGATTGTCAATTAGGTGGCAACACAACGGGAAAATCTAAAGAATAAGTTCGAAGACATCAGAATCTGGTAATGCATTATATTTGAAGAATCTCTTGTTTTCTATTAAGTTGTAGGAAGGAGAATGCATCTCTAAATACATTTTGTGATTAAAGGATTTTAGTAGCCACTTGTGGATGATGAAACATGGTCGCTGTGGTTGTCGAAACTTGCCACCAGCCCATGGGTCATTTCTGGTATCGCTTCAACTCATCAACAAGGAAACCCAGACACTCAACTTTGAAAAGTTGAAAAAAGAGTGGAGATGGGACCAAATGGAAAAAACAACCCCAGGCAATATAGAGAGGTCTACATGGTTCAACTGCAAGGATTCTAAGTTCCAAGAAAAGAGCATCTATTTTGCAGATTGATCAAGGTCTTGTATGTACTTAACCTGGCTCCTCAAGAATGTTATATCAAGATGATCAACATGCCAGAGATTCAAGGTTTTGAAGAAAATTTTCTGATTAAAATCTCTATGTTCAAATAGCAGTGATGACATAATGGTCCTAATTGAATGTATTGATGACGTTGCTATTGCTAGTAGTGGGGCTGAGCTGATATAGTCAAAAGGTGAAACCTAATATTTGTTCTATTTTTAACTTGATAATAAATGCTTCCTACACTATTGTTTAGGTTTAGATTTTTTTATTTTTTTTATTTTGAAGGGTTTAGAGTGAGGGTTATCCATTTGCCAAAGTCACCTAGGGCACAATGTTGGCCACATTCCTTATTATTGCACCTAAGGGGATTTTAGCCTTGGTGAATGGTGTAATCAAGGAACATGCCATCACCTTCACTAGTTGTCCTCAACCAATTGAACTACAACCCTTTGGTAGGTTTATAATTTCTAGGCTCAGACTCCCGAGTCCCGAGCCAGGACTCTCGCCGTGGCTGGAGGCTGCTTTCTCAGCTTTAAAACATGATTTTTTTCATTTTTCTGCGCTTGTTTGCCCAAAACAGGTCTGCGAGTCGAAATAGGGTTGGAATATTTGAATTATGACAAATTGATAATCAAATTAGGCTCTTATGTTCTCTAAATGCATTAATTTCTTTTTTTCTTTTGTAAAACTATGGTTTTTTGTTTTGCCAAGTCCGTGCCAAGTTTTTTGCCGAGTCCCGAGTCTGAGTCCTATTTTGGGCTGCCGAGTCCGTGCCAAGTCCGAGTCTTCAAACTTTGGGATGAACAACCCATTTCATGATAGTGAGATGACCCTCCCTTTCAGCCGTCATATTAGGAATTAATGAGCATTATGTATTATGTTGTATTAAAATATAAAAATAAATATTAGCAATTTAATATTATTATAAACTAACCCACATAATGCAGATTACAACCAATGTAACTTATTAGATATAATGTGTTAAACATAAGGCATTACTATCCGATGTCATACATTAATGCCTTATGTCTAATATCTTTCTTGATTCCTGTTGCAATCAAAATTAGTCCACTGGCAAGCAGTTAAATGAGTCCTCTGATATGTCTAAGGTACCCTTGTCTTTGGCATCTTGTACCAACAATCTTCAAAGTTCAGGTTGTTAGGTGACAGACTCTAATTAAGGCATTTTTTTTGACACAAGAAGATCCATCACTGGCTATGTTTATGCGATGAAATTAAGAGCTATTTCATGGCAAAGTAAGCTCCAGCATATAGCTTCCTTGTCTTCCATTCAAGTAGGTACTATAGCATATAGCACACTGTGAGACTGTATGGATGTAATTGGTACTCTATGACTTAGAGCTGTGTCCAATTACATCAACTATACTGTACTTCAATAATCAGAGTGTTTTGAAGTTGGTGAAGAACTCAATTTATTAGGTAAGGACCAAACACATTGAGGTTCATCAATGATCATCACTATATTCAACAACTTGTTGATAGTGAACATGTTTGTTTTCATTCTTGTGCTACATGATTAGATTGCCAATAAAATGAATAAACCACTTGAGGCTGAGAATTTTGAGACAAGCCCAGGGTTGTCTGCAATTTAGTCATTAAGGGTTATCAGCTGTAATGTTTAAACTTAAGGATTAATTTATGACAGGATATTTATTTGTATAATGTTGTAATGACACATAAATTAATGCTGTCTAATACCATAATTAAGAAACTTACACAATACTTCATAAATAAGTCTGCACACACATTCCAGTGTGCACGTTTCCCCCATTGCCTACTTCTTACAATATACACTCTCTTGCTATACAAATGTTAGTGCTTGAAATAATGAGGACAGTAAATGATTCCTCAAGCATTGAGCCTGGGCATTCAACTAAGACTCGGTTGACATACATTCATGGATTTGACACTGGACTTCAATCATTCAAACACAGATATTCTTGTGGCAATGATCTGATTTGTTTTCAGCCTTTGAACAACCATATGAATCCCTCCACAGCTCCCCTGTGGGATAGACATTTTAAAAACTGACTGCCCTGGAAATTGAATAGGGGGGGTGTTCTGCTTGTTGATGATATTAGCAGCGTCGGGCTGCTTCTTCCAGATCTGATTGAGGCAATTCAAATATAGCCAACGGCTATTTGAATTGTATTTATGATATTCGATATCTTGGCCGACTTGAGACAAATGAAGATACACGTCTTTTCATTAAATAATGCTTAATTATTATTGGCCATGTCCTTTTGTTAAACATCAGATTACATTTGTTATTGGCCCAATTATGAAGAGGCACGATTTATCAAGGAAGTCGATCTCTTGTGGAGTGACAATTTCTCTAAAAGGCACGAGTTCTTATGTGGCCGACTTATCTCTTATTGGATGTGTCTCTATGAAAGGACGTCTTTCTCTATGTTGGCCGACTTGTATTGAAGGGTGGCGTCTCCTCATATTGTATATATATTGGTTGGTCCTCTCATTGTTTATCATTGATTTATTCTTGTCATTCATCCTTCATCAAGTGCGAGATCTTCAAGGCAGTTCGATATTGATATAGTCTGAGTTTTGCTTCAGCGATTTGTCTTCTTGTATTGGCTGTGTTGCATCATCCATTGATGCTTGTATTTGGCCTTCATATCGGCCTCTTGTAAAAGAGACTTTCATTTTGTGAGATTCAATATATAAGTGATATATTGTTGCTGGGTTTTTCTCCCTCAAGTGGAGGGTTTTCCTAGGGTATCTGCTGTGTTATTGTGTTCAAATTGAATTAATTTTGTTTGTTCTTAATCTGATCATAAAACTAACATGGTATCAAAGCGGGTTTGAAGAAGATCGTGATCAGATTTTGTTATCGCAGCAATACTCTCCATTCTCTTTTCATATCTTTGTCTATCTCTATTTTAGTCAAGATGGTGAACAGTCTTAAAATTGAGGATAGACTCGAGGGAGCATCCAACTATACATCATGGAGGTTCAGAATCATGCTCACCTTGGAAGAGAATGATTTTGGCTGAGTTTGTGGAGACCAAAGTTCCCGAACCAGAGGTGGAAGAAGAGGAGTTGCAGTGGAGGAAGAAAGACATCAAGGCAAAGAAGATGTTGGCTGATTCCATTAAGGACCATATCATTCCTATTGTCTCTAAGTTGAAGACAGCAAGAGACATGTTCAAAACATTGGAGGAGATGTACGAAATCAACAACACCAGCCGGGCACTTGCACTGAAGCAACAACTACACCATGTGAAGACGGCGAAAGGAGAAACAGTGATTGCCTATTTCATGAGGATTTTGGAATTGAGAGATCAGCTCTCTACAATTGGTCATGTGATTGATGGTAAGGACTTGACCATGCTTGCTCTCAATGGTCTTCCTTTATCATGGGAGTCCTACATTCAAGGAATCGGTGCAAGATCAAAACTTCCCAAGTTTGATTGTTTGAGGGCCGACTGCATTCAAGAGGAATCAAGGTTGGTGGCTAGAGGCGTTGGTCAAAGTTCAAATAATGAAGATATTCATGTTCTCGCCTCCCAAGCTTCGAAGAAGAAAGGAAAAGATGGAAAGAAAGGATTTTTCAAGAGGAGGGAAATGATGGTGCTCCTGCCTTCAAGAAGAAGAGAGACTTGTCCAAGATCCAATGCTTTAGATGTGATAAGTTTGGCCACTTTGCTAAGCATTGTCCATCCAAACCTAAGCAACAGACCACTGTTGCAGATGTTGATGATGCTTCGCCGTAGAAGGATTCATGTCAATATTTGTTCTATTCAACATTGTCAAGCAATGTACCTACAAACACAAACACTTGGCTGATTGACAGTGGTGCTTCTCGACACATCACTGGATTTAAGGAGCATTTATCAAGCTTGGTGGAGAGAGATTCTTCTGAACAAGTCATTATTGGAGATGATGCTAGCTACTCCGTGAAAGGGATTGGGACCTCTACTCTTCATTTGGATTCCGGCATCACACTTCAATTGAGCGATGTTCTTTATGTTCTAGGAATCAAGCGCAATCTTATCTCCATTTCAGTACTATAAGATAAAGGATATCAAGTTGCCTTCTCCAAAGGCAAAGTACTTGTGTGGATGGAGAATTCCAGTTTCAAGGATGCTCAAGTAATTGGTGTTAGACATGAAAGCCTCTATAGACTATGCACGCATCCACTTCAGGCATTAGTTCATGATTCTTCAAGCTTATGTGATCTTTGGCATCGAAGATTGGCTCACCTGCACTTCCAAGCCTTACCTATCATGGAGAAGATGGTTACGGGACTTCCTAAGTTCAATCAAGAGCATGAAGGAACTTGCAAAGGTTGTGCAATGGGTAAGAATACAAAAGCTTCATTCCATAGTAGAGAAAGTAGATCTAAGTGTATTTTAGACCTTATTCATTATGCTTTATGTGGACCTATGTCTGTTCCTTCTTCGAGTGGTTTCTTGTATTATGTTCTTTTTATTGATGACCACTCTAGAAAGACTTGGATTTATTTTTTGAAAACTAAAGAGTCTGAGGAAGTGTTAGAAAGATTCAAGGAGTTCAAAGCTTTGGTAGAGAATCTTTCCGGTAAAAGAATCAAGGTCCTCAGATTTGATAATGGAGGAGAATACACCTCGGGCAGCTTTCAAAATTTTTGTGTTGATGCTGGGATTAAGAGGGAGTTATGTGTCCCCTATAATCCTCAACAGAATGGTGTTGCAGAGAGAAAGAACAGGACGATCGTGGAAGTAGCAAAAGCCATGATCCATGACCAGGATTTGCAAACCTTCTTATGGGCAGAAGCTCCTAGGACTACAGTATATGTTCAAAATAGAAGTCCTCACAAAGTCTTGGAGAATATGACTCTGGAAGAAGCCTTTACAGGAAAGAAGCCAAAGGTTAGTCATTTAAGGATCTTTGGATGTCCTGTCTATGTTCATGTTCCAAAGGAAAATAGAACAAAGTTGGAGCCTTTTAGCAAGAAGGGAATATTTGTGGGCTACAGTGAGACATCAAAAGCCTACAGGATATACATTCCAGGTCAGAGGTTAATCGAGATCAGTAGGGATGTTACATTTGAGGAAGATGTTGCATTCAGAAGATCCAGGGGTACTCATATGGAGATCGATAATGAAGAGTCTCCTCAAGATATGGAAGTTGACCATACTCCTGAGATTCAGATGGAGATTTCAGATCCAAAGGAAGATGTTGATCCAGTTGAGCCCTTGGAACCTACTGATGGGCCTACTGATATTGTGATTAGGAGAAAAAGACCTCTTTGGGCTAGGCAAACAATGCAGGAAGCAGAAAGATTCGCAGCTCCTAGAGGTACATTTAGAGAAAGTAAAAGGCCGCATAAGTTCTCCAGTTACGTTTCCTTGATGAGTCAGATTATTGAATCCGAGCCTTCCAGTGTTGAGGAAGCGTCTAGTCAACAAGTTTGGAGAGATGCTATGGCTGAGGAGTACTAGTCAATTCTCAAGAACGATGTTTGGGACATTGTTCCTAGACCCGAAGGCAAATCTGTGGTATCTTCAAAATGGCTCTTCAAGATCAAGCATGTAGTTGATGGGAGCATTGAGAAGTACAAGGAAAGATTCGTGGCTCGTGGTTTTTCACAAAAAGAGGGAGTTGATTATGAAGAAACATTTTCTCCTGTTGCTCACTATACTTCTGTAAGAACCATCATTGACATTGCTGCATCTAGAGGATGGAAGATTCATCAGATGGATGTGAAGACAACTTTTCTAAATGGTGTGATTGAGGAAGAAGTTTATATCGAGCAACCTGATGGATTCGAGGTTCATGGGAAGGAGTCTCATGTTTGCAGGCTGAAGAAGGCCTTGTATGGTCTTAAGCAGGCTCCTCGTGCATGGTACGAAAGGATTGATCAATACTTGTCAAGCTTGGGTTTCTCTAAGAATGATGTGGACTCAAATCTGTACTTTAAGGTAATTGATGGTGAAGCCTTGATTTTGGTTTTGTATGTTGATGATTTGATTCTTACTGGAGAAGAACATCTTATTCTCAAGTGTAAGAAGGAGTTGGCTTCTGAGTTTGAGATGAAGGACCTTGGGCTTATGCATTACTTCCTTGGCTTAGAAGTCTGGCAGAAACCAGATGAGATGATTCTAAAGTCAAGGGAAGTACACCATTGATATACTTAAGAGGTTTGGTATGATGGATTGCAAATCCATGTCGACTCCTATGGAGACCAACCTACATAAGTTGAAGGAGGCTGCAGCTAGTTCAGACTTGGTGGATCCTACGATGTACAGATAGTTGATTGGGTCCTTGATGTACCTAGTTAACACTAGACCAGATATCTGTTATGCTGTGAGTGCACTTAGCCAGTTCATGTGTGAACCGAGACAGATACATCTTGTTGCAGCAAAACATATCCTGAGATACTTGCGTGGCACAGTTGGATATGGGTTGAGATATTCTTTAGATGTGGACTTGGAGCTGCATGGTTATACTGATTTTGATTGGGTAGGGAGTGTTACTGATCGGAAGAGCACCTCTGGATGTTGCTTTAGTTTGGGGTCTGCTATGATTTCCTAGTGCAATAGGAAACAGTCATCTGTAGCATTGAGTACAACAGAGGCAGAGTATATTGCAGCTTGTATGGCAGCTCGGGAAGCAGTGTGGCTTTGTAAGCTCTTTGTAGGATTGTTTGGACAATCAATGGAGCCTACTTTCATCCATTGTGATAACCAGAGCTGTGTGAAACTTTTTGTCAATCCTGTGTTTCATGACAAAACCAAGCATGTTGAGATCAAATACCACTATATCAAAGATATGGTATTGAGGAAAGCTATACAATTGAGGTATATCAACACTAATGAGCAGATGGCAAACATTCTCACCAAGCCTCTCTCCAGGATAAAGTTTGTGTACTTTTGAAATAAGCTTGGTATGGTGGAGAATCCAGCCTTAACTGAGAAAGAGTCTTAGTATCAATGATCCTCTGTGAGAGAAGTTTGAGGTGAAATCCCTTGATAATGAGTTTTTTTCTATGAGAAAAGTTCGAGGTGAAATCCCTTGGTAATGAATTATTCTCTTAAAGAGAAGTTCAAGGTGAAATCCCTTGATTCCACCCTCTAGGAGAGCCATGGTGGTTGTCATGTGTGTGACTCCATGACAGCATCACGTGAAAGAGTCTGTGATGATTTTTCTTGTACTTGGGTTTCACCCTCTGGGAGAGCCATGGTGAAAGTCATGTTGAGGTGACAACATCATGTAAGTGATGAACACTTGTACTTACCATACATGGTTGTAGCCATTATGGTTGATATCATGTTGAGGTGATATCTGATATCACGATGAGGTGATATTCTTCTTTTCCACTTATGGTTGTAGCCATAGTGGTAGACATCACGATGAGGTGATATGTCTTGTGCAGCTGGAAGTATCATCCCTAGCTAAGAGGGAGTGTTGATGATATTAGCAGTGTTGGGCTGCTTCTTCCAGATCCGATTGAGGCAATTCAAATATAGCCAACGGCTATTTGAGTTGTATTTATGATATTTGATATCTTGGCCGACTTGAGACAAATGAAGATACACGTCTTTTCATTAAATAATGCTTAATTATTATTGGCCACGTCCTTTTGTTAAACATCAGATTACATTTGTTATTGGCTCAATTATGAAGAGGCATGATTTATCAAGGAAGTCGATCTCTTGTGGAGTGACGCGATTTCTCTAGAAGGCACGAGTTCTTATGTGGCCGACTTATCTCTTATTGGATGCGTCTCTATGAAAGGACGTCTTTCTCTATGCTGGCCGACTTGTATTGAAGGGTGGCGTCTCCTCATATTGTATATATATTGGTTGGTCCTCTCATTGGTTATCATTGATTTATTCTTGTCATTCATCCTTCATCAAGTGCGAGATCTTCAAGGCAGTTCGATATTGATATAGTCCAAGTTTTGCTTCAGCGATTTGTCTTCTTGTATTGGCTGTGTTGCATCATCCATTGATGCTTGTATTTGGCCTTCATATCGGCCTCTTGTAAAGGAGACTTTCATTTTGTGAGATTCAATATATAAGTGATATATTGTTGCTGGGTTTTTCTCCCTCAAGTGGAGGGTTTTCCCAGGGTATCTGCTGTGTTATTGTGTTCAAATTGAATTAATTTTGTGTGTTCTTAATCTGATCATAAAACTAACACTGCTAGCAGTTACATTTCCATGGATCTCTTTTGAGCAGCAAACACAATATATATTTGAAAGCCAAGGTGGATGAATTTGCTTAATAATTTAATATTACTCTTGGTGATTGTTTCCCATCTCTTCCTTCTTTGCGATTTAACCATTTTAAACGAAAGTGTATTTTGTTTTTGGTGAAGACATTAATCAACTTATATAACTATTTGTATTCTCTTGAATCGTTAAATTCCTTATTTTAGCAGTTTTTTTTTCTAGCATAATTGCAGGCACCTGTTTTTAATGGTTAATCTTATATGAATCAGATAAAATTGAAGCATCAGGGTGGCATACTGTCTCAACCAAAGATCATTTAGTACAAGAAGCAGCTCATGGTGCACTCAAATTTCTACAGCAAAGGTCCAACTCGATGACACCATATGAACTTCAGAAGATACTCTCAGCAAAGGAACAGGTACATGCTTTATGATCACTATACTTGTAAGCTGTTTGTAAAATATTTAAAGGAGGAGATGAGAAATTAATAATTGTTCTTGTTCTTCCAGGAAGTTAACGGTCTGAAAAACATTAATCTGCTTCTCAAAATTAAGTGGGGTAATAAAATGGAACAGTACAAGGTTGAGATGAAGAGAAGTGCCGATGGGAAATGGACCATGAAACTTTGAACCATGTACAGCAAAATGTAAATAACTGACATCTCATTTGAATAAGAACGATTGGGAAACATTTTTGATATTATTAGAGTATCACATTTAATTCATACTTTTTTGCAACTGAATGATGAGTATTCTTATGCTTACATTTTATTATGGTTTCCTTGTCAATAACTCTTTATTATCTATTAGCATATATATCTTAAAAGCATCTACCTAAAAGACATCTGGAGGTGCTTTGTAGTAGGTTAGATAGGCACCTTGAAGTAGATATTTCTTGGTGTATTTTAGGTAGTTTTTTTTTCTAGACTGCAGGAATCGGGTAGCCCCCCCCCCATAAACTGCAGAGTGCGCCTGGTAAACTTTTTTCACGTAACCGGTGACGCTGGTGCGACATGCCCTCCGGTACCACGGGGACGGAGGGGAGACTAGACCTCGTGATCTATTGCCTACAACAGGATGCTTTAGCCAATCGAACTAGGTCATCCGCCCCATTATTTTAGTTAGTTGTATATAAGATATTATGCTAGTTTATTGATTTATTAGATTCGAGGTGTAAATGACTGTCAAATTTATTTTAATATTTTAACTTTTTTTTAAAATCCACTCACTCAATTACAAACCCCCTTTGTTGCCACTGCAGTTACACTTTCCAGCTTTAAAATATTAACTAAACTTTTGTGGTAGTTTTCATCATCGCAGTTCACTTGAAATGGACAAACCATTAAGGATGTAACACATTAAGATGATAACATACTTGTCGGCAATGGTATGAAAGCAGAGAGTTAGTTGTCTGCGTTTACGAATTGTTGAGTCAATCTAGTGTCCACTTTAATGACTCGTCATTACTGCCCAATCTTGTATCGAATATTTGGAACAGTCTGCGCTTAATACGTGCAAATGTCTTGTAATGTGAATGAATAATATTTTGAATTAAAAATGTAATTTAGTATTAATTTGTCTTCTATGACTATTTTAGTGGTTACTTTACTTTGAAAAGTCATCTATGCTCAACATGCAAATGGACATAAGCTTATATTTAAGGGAACTTGTATAGTAAATGTAACTAAAAGTAAGGGATCCATGGCCTACTTTTAATTACTATTGTAGTTTCTTTTTTTTTTAAATCTAGTAGCATAGCAATGATAAACGTGAGTAACTTTAAAACTAGAAATTAGAGTTAAGATTGTACTAAAATAAAATGCATAAAAAAAAAGAGAGGGGAAAGAAAGTGTCTACTCTTTGTAGTTTGAGTTTGATGTAGGCATTTGACATCCTCAAAGAGGACAAAGAGGAAGGTGCATTATTGGGATCAGGTTTTGATTCATGTGTTTGAGCACTTGTTTTGTTAGGGATGACATTATGGGTGGTCATGTCTGATGATAAATAGCGACAGTTGCAGAAGTTGCATCCCCTTTTTTTAGAGAAGTTCAAATCCATATTAGGGTTTTGAAAAATCAGTGACAAGTTTTCCAAGTTTTGTAAGCCATTTTTTTGTAGGAATAAACTTGTGGCTAGGGTTTCTAAACTCGTGGATAGGGCAACATTTTTTTGGGTCATTTTGTTGAGTTTAAAATGGTGGTTGGGTTTGCTATGACGATTAGGGTAGTTGTGCCTAGGGCAGAAAGCAACAGTCATGGATTGAAGCATGACTAGGGTAGAAAACAATAGTCATGGATTGAAGCATGACTAGGGTAGAAAGCAATAGTCATGGATTGAAGCATGACTAGGGTTTGTAGTAGTGCCTAGGTATTTTATAACATGTATTTTTTATTGAGATTTTTTAGATTTAGGAGCTTGTTTTTTAAAGAAAAATATTTTGAATGGCATCAACTAGCCTCAAGATCAAGGATAGATTAGATGGCACTTTAAATTTCCTACCTTGGAAAATTAGGGTGACTTTGTTACTAGAAGAAACTGATCTATGGAAAATCATAAAAGATTTGCTTACACCCATAAATACTCAACAATTGATAGTTCACAAGAAGAAAGAGGTTAAAGCCAAGAAAATGATCATGGATGCAATGAAAGATCATTTAACTTCTCATTTATTAGAAAAGAAAACAACCAAGATGTTTGATGCTCTAGTCATTCTTTTTCAATGTGAAAACAAAACAAAAAAATGATTTGAGAAAAAAATTGAGATCAATAGAGATAACTAAATTAGATACAATTATGAGTTTCTCGATGAAGGTCACGCAACTTCATGATCTTGCAGTAGTTGGGGAGAAGGTTGAAGATGCAAAGCTTGTGAAGTTGACTTCGAATGGGTTCTCATCTTCATGGAAAGCATTGGTTTAGGGCATTTATGCCTGAGGGAACCTTCCTTCTTTTGAAAGATTGTGGGATCTCTATCTAGGAGAAAAATTGAACGAAGTCAAAAGTCAACAAGAAGTGTGGTGAGAAAAATTTATCCCTCTATGGACAGATGAGAAATAAAGGAAAAAGGGAACATCAAGGGTAAGGGGAAGGATGAGGAAGGATCCTCATAGCTAGACAAGGATGACTTGAGTAAAATCAAGTGTTTTCATTGTCATTAGTTTGGTCATTATGTATCATAGTGTCCACACAAGAAGAAGAACCAAGGGAAACGACAATTGGAGGAAGTGGTAGCTTTTGTATGAATTTAGGTTAATGGGTTTGCTACTAAGTTTGAGAAATATTTCTCAATGCTATCTTGTCTTTTTTTCCAACATGATTCCTAGGAATGCTTGGTGTGTGGATAGTAGGGCATCTAGGCATATGACATCAACTTGAGAATATTTTACCAACTTAAGGGAACATAACTCTAGAGTTCAGGTTGGACTTGGTAATGATGCCAAGTATCCAGTAGCAGGAGTTGGTACAATTCCCTTTCAACTACAACTAGGTAATTCTTTGGCGTTTGATGATGTGTTATTTTTTTCTAGCCTTAGGAAGAACTTGCTTTTAGTTTCAACTATGGAGGATAAGGGCTTTGTAGTTGAATTCAAGGATTAGCAAGTTCTTATCAAGTTGAAGGAATCCAGCCTAGTCACAACACATGTTATAGGGGTTAGAGGAGACAATCTATAGAGGTTACAGGGTGAACCAATTCAAACTTTAATTCATAACAAAGACAATTTGTGCGAGTAATGGCATAAGAGAATGGGGCATTTGCATCACAAAGCATTGACTATTTTGAGGGATATTGTCATAGGACTTCCAAAGTTTAGTGTTGAACAATAGGGAGTAGCTAGATGATGCATAGATGGAAAGCATGTCAAGGCTACTTTCCCAAGTAGTGAACATAGGTCTAAGAATATTCTAGACTTAGTGCATTCAGGTGTGTGAATTGATGTTAGTAGGATCAATTGTGGGAAACATGCATTGTGTTTCCTTTATTGATGATTTCTCTTGCAATACGTGGATTTATTTCTTAAAGCTCTAGTTAAAAATTATACATGGAAGAAGATCAAGGTCTTGAGAACAAACAATAGGGGAGAGTATATCTCCGAGGAGTTTGAAGGATTCTACAAGGAGGCAAGGATAAAGAGGGATTTGACAGAGTACAACCCATAATAGAATGGGGTTGCAGAATTGAAGAATTGATCCATTATAAGGCTGCTAAGGCCACAATTCATTACTTGAATCTGCCAATGTTTCTTTGGGTAGAGGCATGTCTTACAACAATCTATATACAAAACATGTGTCCCCACAAGATCTTGGAGGAAAAGACACTAGGAGAGTTATTCAATGGTGTGAAGATAGAGGTGAGTCATTTTTGCATATTTGGTTATTCAATTTATATCCATATACCTATAGAGAAGAGGACCAAGTTGGAACCTTTTTGCAGGAAATGTTTATTTGTGGGTTAGTATGAGACTTCAAGGTCTACAAGGTCTTTATTCTAGAGTAGAGGAAAGTAGTATTCAATAGAAATGTGAAGTTTGACGAAGACTTTACATTTAGGAAAACTCATGAGATCTTTCTTGTGACAGAGGATGAGGAGGTGGAAGCTCTAAAGGTTGAGCCTAGGTCTCCAAAGACACTAGTGGCTTCTAGTTCAGGACAACAACCTTTAGGTGAGGAGGGAGAGACTTTTGCCTTTTCTAGTTCTTTTAAAACAAAGACATTGAGGGATGCTTAGGAGAATGTTAAGGCTCCTAGGAACACATTCAAGGAGAGAAATCCTTCGAAGAAGTTCCCTTTTTGCATGGCATTGATGAGTAGCATCATAGAGCTTTCCAATTTTAAAGAAGCAATAGATGGATTGGTGCATAATTCCTTCCTCGCTAAGAGAGTGTTGATTTTTTAGCTCGGATAGGAACTTCTTCATAGGTTTAGTGTGAATGTGTGGAAAGAGTTCAAGTGGTTTGAGTTATTCTATTTTGCATTTTAATTTTGGTTTTGAAAGTTTTTAATTTAGCTAAATAAATCTAATAAAATGTAAATATGCATTAGTGATTTAGACTTCTCTTCCATCTTGTCCTTATAAGTGATAAGGATGTTTTTGTAAATAAAGTTGATTTTTGGAAGATGAGATTTTTAGCTAAATTAGTAGAAAGATAGGAGCAAGTTAGAAAGATTGTAACATACTATTATAGTACATTTTTGTGTAGTTGTGAGTAACATTAGTTGTGGAGGTTACCTTGTAAGTTTTCCAAAGGAACAAAAAACTAATTTAAAGGTGTAATTATTTGTATATGCTTTCACATTTGAAGATTTCATTATTATTTGATTTATGCAATGTTATTTAGCATTTGGACATAATCATTTGAATTTGAAAATTTCTTCAAGTAACTTTAAATAGGGGTTATGTACCAGTTGTTGTCCATGATCCAATTGTTGTTTACTCCATGTTTACCTGACCCCCCAATAATCGTTTGTATTTTAGTCATTACATTGTTTTAATTATGCCAATAAAAATTTATAAATTACACCAATATATGTTCACTACTGAATGTGTAGTTGATCAAAAAAATTAAACAACTTTTGGTACACATCTATTTCCAATGAAAACACTGTTAGGGTTAGAAAGACAACTATCTAACAATTAAACGCAGATTTAATTAATAAACAGAGAAACTAAAACACACATAGAATAAATTATAACACAAAGAATTTAACGTGGTTCACCCAATCTGGGCTACATCCACCAAACCGCAACCATCCAATGATTTTATTATCCAGTGCAAAAACCTATTACAATCTTGTGAATAATTGTTTTTCATCATACTGTAACCCACATCCGAACCCCTTTTTAACAAGCTTAGAAGCTTCCAGATTAGGGTTCTACAAAGTTGGTTTTTTTCCTTTTTCGGTGACAACACATGCCAGGGTGTATAGTATAGCATGATCAGTCGCCACATACCAACAAACATATTGAAAACACCTTGATTTTTTTAAGTTTTTATTGGTTGTCCAATGAACGGGTAGTGGTGAAGTGGTAAAGATGTAGGGGACGAAGGTTTAAAAACACCCTTTTTGACCACCTTTCGCTTTACAAGTTCAAGAAGATGCGTTTTAACTACCCACAAGCCAATTTTTTCTTTTTAAGCTAATAACTCGCTTATGAACAAGCCCAAAAAAAATCGAAGAAATCAGACCTATTTTCCACTCTCTATGGATGCCCGAAGTTAGCCCTGATGACTACTGGTACGTTTCCCCTAGTTTTAGCCATTTTGATTTTAACTTTGAATCAAGTAGAGGAAAACATAGAGTTGGAACTAGTGTGACCTCCATGGAATTGAGAAGTTGAGAGTTAGTGCAAATTTGGACAAGTAGAGGTTGTAGGGGATCATTGTATAGGTGAGATTCATGGATTTTTTACCAAGTTGGCCTCCACAATAGATAAATTAATTGGTGCACGTAGTTTGGCATCTATGAAGGATCGTTTTAACTTGGAGTGGTTTAGGACTCGTGCAATGTCACTTTAACTAGGAGTTGATAGTGTTAGTCTCATAAAGAATGACTTTGACCAAGAGTGTGTGTGGTGTAGGGCTCATGAAGAGTTTATTTAACCATTGCATGATGTTTATCTAATATGAGAGTATATATGCCCCCTCTCAAAGTGATAGTAAGAAATGAGACAAGGGGAGAAGGTAAGAATACCAAAGAAAACAATTGTGTTGGTCTAACTATATGGGGGGAAGAAGAAGGGTGTAAGTATGTAAGTGCACGATAAGAAGGGAGATGAGAGTAAGAGAGATAGCTCTAAGGATGCCCTTCAATGTATGGATCAAGTCTTGTGAATGAGTATTTTCCAAGAAGTTAACAACATAAGAAACATGGTGTGTGATAAGACAAGAAAGTGCCAATATGAGTGTTTAAAAATTTCATGTATGAACATATATATAGAAATAACACAGTAAAAAAAAACATGGGAATAGTTTGGGGAGATTTATTACAATGTTCTTATGTTAGAGAATGGGAGTAAGGATGTAGGTAAGAAGTGTGGCTTAAGATGTGACATCATGTAAGTAGCCACACATACATAGAGAAGGAAGAAGGGGAGAATCATTTTGTATTTTGTTTTTTAAAGAGTTTGATCAACATAAGCAAAGAAAGGTTTTCATAAGAATAATCACAAATGCACTAGAAGAACATAACATAGACCAACATATGCAACTAAGCAACAAGTGGATAAAAGAGGAGAATCGCAACATGGAACAAGCAAAAGGTTAAAAGTAGAAGCCAAACAACCAAGGAGGAAATTTTTTGGGTCAACATGAAGATAGTGAGTTTTCCAAACAAGTATAGATGAAGAAAGTAGAGAGCACATAATAAGGAAATGATGTATTTGGATCAACATGAGGAAGGTGCAACATCCTGATGCTTTGCTTCATCCACACTACCATGGAACAACCCAACAAAAATGATGAAGATTAGATGGAGGGGGATACAACAACATAAACTATGACTTTGGGTCAACATGACAAAGGTGAAGCAACTTGATTCTTTGCATCATCCCCCAACAACAACACAAGTACATATGAAGAAAGGTAAGGACCACACAACAAGGGAATTATGAGTTTTGGTTTAACATGATTAAAGTTGGTTTGAATCACTCCAATACTTTGCATCGTTGATCTATAAAATATTGACATGGAATTTATTACCAACCAAAAATTCAATCTTTCTACTTGCTTGCAAATGAAAGTACAACTACTGACTCAGATTAAACAAAACTCACAACATAGATTTTACCTTGGAAACCTCCAATATAGAGGGAAAATCAATCACTTTGGTAGTAGTAATGTGCCTTGACTACCCTCTTTCGTTAATGGCAAAGAGATACTTAGTAAGTGGGAAATCTTGCCTTCTACTACTATTACTTCTCCTACAACAAACAAAACATACAATAATTCTCAATTTTCCAAACATTGATTACTTCTCATACAAGTTGTATTTATAGATTTTATAATGCCTAGTTGAGTTTTCTTGGGCTCTTAATGAAGATCAATATAGAATAGATGTTAAAATGATGCTTGTATTCATATTATGAATTTATTAACACTACATGTTTGGACACTACACTTATGTTGTCTTGGACTTTAGCGCAATTGCATTGCCATTTGTGCTTGATACAATTTTCAATCCTACCAAACACTTATCCTTACATGTGAAACTTGTTCTCTATTGGTTTTTTCCTATTACATTTTTTTTAGATCCTTTTAGATCACACCTCCCTTCTAAGGAAGGATTTTGGTCCCAAAAAATCTTAATGAGACATTAGATGAGGAAATAGTTCTCCTCTCTACTTTGAATACAACTTGGCTTGAGTTACCTTCTAATCCTTAAATCCATTTTTCCAAATTTTTTGAACTTTATTTCTTGTTCCCCTTGTTTTATTTTCAAGTACCACATCTTCATGGTGTATGATTCTTCCTTACACCCCAAATATTCTAGAGATGGTAGCACTTGTTCTTCTTCTTCATCTAGCATAGAAGGTTCATACAATTGCAAGTACTTATAATTTGCTATTGAATGTAGCTTTGTGAAGGGGGGTGTTAATTTTGAATGGTTTTTCACGTATGACCTCCAAAATTGTGAATGATCCATACCTTGATGGCTTACTTTTCTTTGGTTTTCCTTGAATTTATTTATTGTTACCTAATTTCACTAATAGTTCAATTAGGTGGAGCTTTTGTGGTTTTAGAAGGTTTAAGGTACATTTTACTTATGCTATATTGCATTCCAAATGCATAAACTAATTCATAAAGATTACATTATCAGATTGTAAATTGCATTCATACAGATGCATACAACAAAGAAGAAAGATTGTTCAAATCCTTTCAAGAAAGTAATCTTTATTAACAATGTAAATGCATAAGGTCTCACACAAGTTGTGAAACTAACTGTTTTAAAACAAAGGGAAGAAAACATTGTACATTTATAAATATTAAAGAAAAGGAATGCACATAAAAGGAAGAAGGACCAGCCATTTCCTGAATGACTGGTCTTAGTGGAGTTGTTCTGCATCTTCAATCCTATGCTTGTCTTGCGTCTAGTTGTCTTGTCCTTGTTGTTCCTAGTTTCTTGCACCTGGAAGAGAGAATTGTGTTAGAGCAATGAAAGGTCTTAAATCTTGATATGCACATACCTCTATAAACATACAATGTGATCTTCAAGTGCATTAAAACAATTAGCATCATTAGGATGATCAAGAAACACAGGAAAATCAAACATATATGCCATATACACATGTTTTCTAACTTGTTTGCTTCATGTGCAGATACAAGAAAAACAATGTTATTTTTTCATCAAATTTTAGCACGTGGGGTAAATGTGGCTCCCACAAGGGTTGAGCTCGGCGTGCTTGCAGTTTTTGTTTTGACCAAATAAACTTTTTAAGTTTTCCATGACAGTGTAATGCAATTGAGGTTGCATTTATCACTCATAACAATGAAGTTCATGAATTCACTGTTATAAACAATAATGGATACTAAATGGAATTACAGTGTGATGCAACCACGGTCGGAGGGTCCTCAAAGAGAACTATCGGGACCATGCAGGAAGAGTCACACAACGGAAGCAACACATAAAATGGAGGCAAAAACAAATTCAAACATTCTTGTTATCAGAAAATTTGATTACAACTAGCCGACAACATCCGGGCTTACAGATTCGGCTCGCAGGCCTGATTACAACATACTCAAAATAGCATTTTCCTACATGCTCCTCAATGTGAGCGAAATTCCTACAAAGAAAATATTTATTTCTCTAATCTCTAACTCTACTGCCTTCTAATGATCAATTACAATGCTTTATATACATTCGCAAATAAAGAAACATTTGTGGCATCCCAAAGATTATTACAATCTTCGATTAAAGAAAATGTAATGTGTGTGTGCATATGTCGGCCTCAAATTTGAATTACTCCTCGATGAATGCATAGGATGAAGTGTGGACCTAAATTAAGGTCAGGGACACTCAGTAGAACAATTTGAATCACACCATCAAGATTTGCTAGATACGAGAATGATCCATAAGCGATCAAACTGGTCGTTAGATAAGAAAATTATTCTGGTGCCGGTTCAAGAAATTGCCACATAATCCAGAAGTGATAACTTTCCAGAAAATGAACCAATCGCGCTCAAATCTTGGAATAAGGTAAATGAACACGTCCATGATGTAAACATAGATCCGCAAGGTCTAGCAAGCAAACATGAAGAATTACCGAATCTGCCAACTCGAATTGAACATAAATTGAAACAAAGACAAATTGGAATGAAAATATTTTTGGGTGATGCAAGATTGCCACAACCCAAGGATGCTTCTGCATCATAGTGTCTAAAAAGCTAAACAAAAGGCTTGTTGACAGGATCTGTCAAAATATTGTCATCTTTGTATTATAGAAATACAAATCCTCTGAATAGTTGAAGAAGAAATGATACCCTTCAAGTCAATTCATGGGAAATGGCATGAGGACTGTTAGGAAGATGCAATGACATAGTCAACCATAATGTTCATGTGGCAATAAAGAAGACAGTCAACAAATTTAGAGAGAATGGCTTTGTCAGCAAGGTAGTAAGGGACATTTATCACCACTTGCCTTCTTCCGCCCATCTGATCTACCTCTTTTACAAGACTTCATCTTATCTGCTATTTTATTTGCAACCCAAGCCTCATGCTGCTCAACTCTGCCTTTACATTCTTCTGATTCCATCTCACTCTCAGATTTAGCCACAAGGTTCTTCTTCAAATCCATGCCATCCTCCACTACAACCTCTACATCTTGCTTTTCAACACTGCAACTCTTCACAAGACTCAAGTTCCTCACTTCCTCCTGCTTATTCTTCAGGGAAGCCAAAGTAAACTTTTGTCCATCCTTCTCTACAGTAATCAGATTCCTTTTGCAATCATATATAGCTCCTCTATCAAATTGCCAAGGTCTACCCAACAAAACATGACAAGCACTCATAGACAAAACATCACACAAAACTTCATCTTTGGAGGGGCCAATATTAAAGTTCACCCAACACTGCTCTTTCACTTCCTTTACATGATCATCTTGTAACCAACTTATCCTATAAGGACAAGGATGTGGGATCCTCTTCAAACCAAGTTTCTCCACCATCTCCTCAGATACCAAGTTATCAGTACTTCCAGTGTCCACAATAACCTTACAACACTTACCTCCTGATTTGCACATAGTCCGGAAAAGATTCTTCCTCTGTGAAGTGTCAACCTCTTCCTTGCTCTGCCTCATCAAGACTCTCCTAAGCATAAGAGATTCTCCCTGCTCTCTTTAGTTACCTGCTCTTCATGTGCCATACAATTATTTTTTCCAGTTCCTTTACTTGTTCCCTTAGGACACTCAAAAGATCGATGTCCAATTTCTCCACACTTGAAACATTTGCCAAAGAATTCCTTGCTGCCATTTCCTCTCCTTTGTACCCTCTGATCTGGTTCTTTACTCTACTTAGATCTCGATTCTTCTTCACTTGTCTGCTTCTCTTCTCTTTCCTCTGGGATTATTCTACTGTCTTTTCTTCACTTTGTCTTCTGCCTTAAGAGCATATTGGTAGGCATCTTCAACTGTAGAAATACTCAACATACTCATCTCATCCTAAATGTTAAATCTAAGGCCATTTATATACCTTGCCACCTTCTCCCTAGTCATCTCTCGGTGCCCAGATCTGATTTTCATCTTGTAAAATTCCTCAGTATACTCTTTCACACTCATGTCCTTATGCTTTAGGTTCTGCAACTTTTTGAACAATTCCAACTCATAGTCTTCTGGAATGAACTTAGCCTTCAGCCTTGCAACCATCTGTCTCCACTGAGTGATCCTTGTTTCACCATTTTCCACTCTATCCTTTTGCAACTCTTTCCACCATAAGGCAACATGTCCTTTCAACTTAGTTTGTGCCAATCTAACCCTCAACGGGTCTCTAATATCCTCAAGCTCAAAATAGTCTTCCAACTCTCCTATCCAGTCTATCAAGTCTTTCCGGATTCAATGTACCAAAGAAGTTAGAAACCTCCACCCTATGACTTTTACTTACTTGTCCCACTACTCTCAACAGTCTCTCTTCTCTCTCATATGTTGGTCCTTCAGCCTCTTTAGCCTCAAGTTCTTCTGCAACCTCTTCATATTCATCCTCTGGTTCAGGGTTTCTCCTCAAACCATCCAAGACATTCTGGATCTCATTCCTCATCTCATTTCTAAAGTCCTCTATCATCTACTCGATTCTCCTAGGGTTCATCCTTCTTGGCGTCATCTCTTCCCCTGCTTGGTGCAACTGCCTCAACTCGACGATCTAACTACAAGGTTTCAATTGCCTCTCTCTCAGCGATTTATTGAACACACTTACAGCCTGCCTCAAATCGGCAATCTGTTCACCTAAGGAATGCCACAAGGACCTCGACCCACTCAAGGTTCACAACCAGCTCTCATCCAGATTCACAGGTTCGCAACCTGCTCTGATACCATCTAATGCAGCCATAGTCAAAGGGTCCTCAAAGAGAACTATCTGACCATGTAGCAAGAGTCACACAATGGAAGAACATAGAAAATGGAGGCAAAAACAAATTCAAACATTTTTGTTATCATAAATTTTGATTACAACTAGTCGGCAACAGACAAGGTCTGATTACAACATGCTCAAAATAGCATCTTCCTACATGCTCCTCAATGCGAGCAAAATTCCTACAAAGAAAATCTCTAATCTCTAACCTTCTAATGATCAATTACAATGCTTTATATACATTCGCAAATCAAGAAACATCATTACATAATCATGCAAATTTGCGCATAACATCCCTAGAACAATTTGAATCACATCATCAAGATCTGCAAGATGAATGATCCATAAGTGATCAAACTGTGGAAAATTATTCTGGTGCCGGTTCAAGAAACTGCAACATAATGGAAAATGAACCAATCGCTCAAATCTTGGAATAAGGTAAATGAACACGTCCATGATGTAAACATAGATCCGCAAGGTCTAGCAAGAAAACATGAAGAATTACCGAATCTGCCAACTTGAACTGAACATAAACTGAAACAAAGACAAACTGGAATGAAAATATTTTTGGGTGATGCAAGATTGCGACGACCCAAGGATGCTCCTGCATCACAGTGTCTAAAAAGCTAAACACAAGGCTTGTTGACAAGATCTTTCAAAAGATTGTCATCTATGTATTATAGAAATACAAATCCTTTGAATAGTTGAAGAGGAAATGATACCCTTCAAGTCAATTCATGGGAAATGGCACGAGGACTATTAGGAAGATGCAATGATATAGTCAGCCATAATGTTCATGTGGCAATAAAGAAGACAGTCAACAAATTTAGAGAGAATGGCTTTGTCAATGGTGACAATAGAAAGGCAGAGGAGTCAAAGATTTATAAAAATTCCTGCAATAAAGTTGAGCCACTTTATGAGCATGACAGTCAGTAATGAAACATGTAGATCAGGAAAAAAATCTTTCACAGGCAAAGAGGCAAATGCAAATGACTAATTACATTTTTGGTTTTCCTGGTCGTGGCCTAAGAACTTGTCTTTTCTTCACATTCATCAAAACCCTCTTGGAATTTATTTTAGAAATCAAAAATGCTGAAGAGAATGGGAGATTCAAGCTTATTCAAGTTTTGAAGCTTTCATAAATGAATATTAATACAAAGCTCAAGTATGGAGACTCCTATACCTGCAATATGTGGTCGCGGCCATTTAAATAAAGGCCTTTTGGTATTCTGGTGAGGAGAAATAAAATGAAATTCGCCATGGAATCCATCCACAAACCCTCATGGTGTTAGCCACAACTTCTTCAAGAAGCTTCTTGCGAAATGAAAATAGAGTTTCATTCTTTTGCTTTTTCCTTTAGGGTTGAAACCTTAGTGGTGGCCAATGAGACTTGGCATTTTTTCCACCTTTTAAAAAAAAAAATGTCAACTAATACCCTATGGCTAAGACTTGTGCCTTGCTCTATGCCTTGTGTGAGGCATGTTCAATATGTATGTTTTGACTTAGTAATACCTTGGTTTAAGGTTTTGACCAAATGCATTGCATAGAGGATCATATTGCAAATGCTTAAATTTGAGTGATGTCTTATAAATCACTTAAATTTAAAGCATTACATTTAAATGTAAAACATGTGGAGCATGTGTTATATGACTAAGTCTTGGGAGAGAAAGATGGAGGGTTTTTATGACATGCCAAGAATATTGGGGAGTTGAAGATAGTTTGCAAACATGTGGAGGGTATCTAGGAGGAATTTAATTGCTTTTGGAAGCTTTTGGAGGGTTATTTCATGAGTCATCATGGTAGACTTAGTCATGCCTTAACTTTTTCACCTTTTGGAGCACATTTGGAGTATATCTAGAGGCTAGATTTATGGGTTTATTGTTGCATCCGACCCAAGATGCTTCTAGATCCTTTTTTAGTGGAACCACTTGGAGCTTTGCTACTTAGCTGCTTTTGTAACTCATTTGTGAGTTAGTTCTTGATATGCAATTTTCTGCCTCATGACTTTTACAGTCTTTTGGAGAATACAACATACTTTGTAACTCTTTTTCTGGATATGGAACACAATAGAAACCTTGGATATCAATGACTTTGAGGTTTTTCCTATTAGTTCCTTGCATTATTGTGTGTATTTAGTTGATTGATCAAGTTATTAGTGAAATATTGTTCATTTCCTAATAATTTTGTCTCAGATTTTAACACCTTTATGCAAGAGTATGTTAATGCAGGTTACAGAATGTGTTAAGCACTGTAAACAGCTTCTAGTTGTGAAATCATCTTTCCTCCTAGGAGTTTAAACATTGTGACCTTTTTGTGAAGCACTTATGCAGGAGCATGCAACAATTAATTGTGCAATGTTTAACTTTGTCATTATGGTTAAGTGTTTGATTTTTTCTGAATTTCATTATCCTGTTTAGTTAGGTGTATCACCATAGGAATAGTGTTCTATCAGTTTTCATTTTAAAGTTTTTTCCTTCTCCCTTTTCCTTGAAAAGTTAGTAGTTTAGGTGATATTACCAGCTAGGAAGCCAACGTATCCGGAGGTTCATTCTCATTTTGGGTGACCCACAACCCAAGAATGCTCCCATATTTCTCTAGCTAACTGAGTTTCATAACTCAATTCGGGTGCAAGTTTAAGAGATAACACATATGCAAAGAAATTCAAACTTAGTCTACCACTTTAAGCTTGTGCTCCTTCCTATGTTGATCATGTATTTCTTTATACATTTGTATTCTTTCCAAATTTTATTTCTTTAATTTGGATTTTCCAAATCCTCTCACTATCTTTCCTGACTTGTTCATCTTTCTTATCAAAAGTTAGATTAAGTGCACTATAAGGAAAATATCTCAAACATGCTTCAAATGGTGACTTATTAGTAGAAGAATGCAATTCTTTATTATATGAGTGCTAAATCTATGGAAGAGATTCATCCCATGTTTTGGGAAACTTATTGTTGTAAGCCTTGATGAATTGTATCAAAGCACAATTGCTCACCTCTATTTGTGGATGAAAGGTCATGCTTTCCTTTAGCTAGTGTCCATCAAACTCTATAATGTAGACCAAAAATTTCCAACAAATCTTGTATCCCTATCATAAATAATGAACTTAGGTAGCCCAAAATGTGCCCATTTATTGTTAAAGAGCAATTCATCTATGTCATTGTGAGGATTAAAGGTCACAATCCTATGCTCTCAATGGATTTTTCTAAAGCTTGGAAAGGCAGGATAATTTATTTGAGAGGTATGATGATGAAGATATCTAAAGACTACATTACAAAAATCACAAGTCTAGATTCACATTTCATAGTAGTAGTTTCTCTTTTAACCCTTGAAATACTTGTTTAATGTGGATTAAGTTTTCTTCCCATGTAGCATTGAATATTAGAATATCATCTAGATAGAGTGTTACAAAGCTATCTATGAATTCCCTTAAAATATCATTCATAAATCTCATGAAAGTAGCAAACACATTACTAAAGCCAAAAGTAAATACCAACCATTCATAAGGTCCTTTCTTAGTTTTGAGAGTAGTATTCCAAGTATCCTCTTCTTTCATTTGCACTTTATGGTAGCATGACTTAAGATCCAACTTAGTAAAATACTTAGCATGCGCAAGTTGATCTAACAAATCATCTATCCTCAAGAGAGGATATCTATCTGTAATTGTAATTTTATTAAAGATTGATTGTCTATGCACATTCTCCATGAACAATGTTTATTTTACATCATCATTATGGGTGACCCACAAGGTTAAGTGCTATGATGAATCACCTCTTGCTCCTATAGCTCCCATAGTTGCCTCTTGATATTGTTGCTCTCAAGTAAGGATTACTAATACAAGATGGTGTTTGGTAGAGGAGATTTTGGTAAGAATTGAAGCTCATGCTCCACTTCCCTTCTCGATGACAACCCTTTCTATTGTGCAAACAATTATTGAAAAGATGACAAGATTTCATCTAAGCCTTTCAATTTGGAGTTAGTCATGGTAGAAATGCCAATCCCATCTTCATTCTTGTTTTTAAGCAAAAGTAAACAATTTTTTTTTGTTTCTTTAATTAATTTAATTTCTTGGTTAACACTCATCATGACTATTTTGGCCCTAGTTTTGTGTCCTTTGATTATGTACTTAACTCCATTCTTGACCCACCTATACTTATTATCACTACTAAGAAAAAATAACATCTTTCACATAAAGATATGGACTTCCAAGAACAATATTGAAAGCATTGAGGGGAATAGTTCACCAACATCTAGTTCATGTGTTTTGTATCTATCACAAAATTTACTTTGTAATATTTTATCCACTTGTATCTCTACCCCTCTTTTAACCCCTCCAATGGGTAGGGATGTGTATGTTCATTTATTTTTAGCTTGAGCCTTTTAACCAAATTTTTTGAAATAAGATTACATTGTAATCCTAGATCTACCAAGGCATTAACCTTGCTCTTTTTAATTTGTAATTTCAAGACAAATTTTTTGTTCATTTCTTCAAGTTCATTTTTCTTAGTGGCCATGCCCCAAGTTTTTCATCAATATTTGAACTATTATCCATTTCCATTTTACCTTCATTCTTTATATTGTTTTATTTGCCTTTATTTTTACTCTCAGGATGTAATTTGGGATGAAAATTCAAACATTTTGAATTTATATTTCCATCAACATGACAATGACTACAATGATTTTGTGTCATTTTTACTAACATTTTCCTTATTATACTCCTTTTGCACTACTATATTATCTTTCTTCCATTTTTTCTTATATTTTCCTTTGAATTTAGACGACTCAACTTCATACCTATTTTTCTCCTTGTCTACATAGTATGCTTGGACACATGCTTTGTCCAAGTCCTTTGTATTAATGGTGATCAACCTCCTTCATATTTGAGCATGGATTCTATCAAGATACTATGTCATCATGAATTCCTCTTCAAGATCCATGTCATTCGCCATAGCTTGTTGCCAAAATTTTACGGTGTAATCTTGCACACTTTGACCACCTTGTCTATAATACATTCATTATATTTTTTTATCGACCTTATGTCCTACAAGATAGAAATTTATTTTTATTAATTCTACACATTCTTCTCATTTATCAACTATTGGCTTCTTCCTTTTGTTACAATTTGCAACATACATTTCCCACCATTTAAGAGTATGATCAATCATCTTAAGTTTTGAAAAGTTAATTATTTGAGCTCCATTTATTTTGTATACACTGAAATAGGTGTCCAATTGCTTAATCCATGTATCTAATATTGCTATATTAATTTGTCCATTAAAAGGATTAATTTCTACTTTTATCTCCACCTTAAACATACTTACATTATTTGCTCCCACATTAGGTTTATTTAAATTTTATCTTTCATATCATTCTCAATAACACCAAACTTCTTAGCCATAGCTTTTACTAACTCATTAATGGAAGTTCATTCCTCTTCCATTTTACCTTGTTTCCTACTTGTGTTCTTGTTGTTTCCTTAGTCACTGCTAATTCCCCATCAAGCCTCTCGTGTGGCCTTATTGTGCTATCACTTGTGCATTCAAATCCTCCATGGCTACACTTTGAGCTCTTGTTATAGTCATCCAATTCCTTCCAAAAATCCACAAAAGATTATGGATTTAATATCAAAATTGATCTATAAACAATAAAATTTATAACCAACCAAAAACTTAATTAATTTATACTTGTTTGCAAATTAAAGTACAAGTTATTTGGATATAAGCTTATTGTGTCAAATTAAATAAAAACCATAACACAATTTGTACCCTAAAAAACTCCAATGTGGAGGAAAAACTAGTCACTTTGGTAGTGGTAGTGTGCCTTGACTACCTCTTTTATTAATGGAAAAAATATGTTCAGTAAGAGGGAAATCTCACAATCTACTTATATTACTTCTTCTGCAACAAACATAAACATACAATAATTCTCAACTCTCCAAACCTCGATGGATTGAATGCTCTCATACAAGCTATATTTTTTAGATTTTTCAATGCCTATTTGAGTTTTCCTAGGCCTTGGGTGAATATCAACAATCGCTAGATGCTAAACTAATGCTCATATGGTTCATATTCTAAATTTATTATTGGTACATCTTTGGGGATTAGCACAATTACATTGTGGAGTTGGACTTTAGTGAACTATGTTGTCGTCTATGCTTGATATAGTTTGTATCCCTTCTAAACACTTATTCTTGCACTTGAAACTTGTTCTTTATTCCTATTTTTCTTGATACACATGTTGTGGTCAACAAGATAAGAGTGCTTGTAAGGCGCTTTATAATTTTTCATTATTATATAAGCATAAGAAAAACACAAGTTGAAGAGGGGTATATAGTGGAGGGGAGCACAAATAAATGCATGCTTTTAGGTTTGCATGCCAACATGCACCCATAAGTGTGTCCTTGCATCACCCATGAAAGATGATAAACAAAACACAATACACAATCACAAGAATATACAAGAAGAGGACTATATGGATTTAGGTGATATAGTCAATGCAAGTTTATCTTCGAGGTAATCATCATCATTAAAATCCTTTAGAGAAAATGAAGTGAGGTGAGCTTGGGAGGAAATGTTTGTATAAGGGGGAGGTGCACTAGGAATGGGATGACACTATGTAAAGGTAGTTGAAAGAAGAGGGATTCTAGATTTAGGTTTGGGAACTCAAACTTTCTTAGGTTTAACCTCCATTTAGGTGTAGGTGTGATAAAAGATGAGGGGGTAGTAGAAATTCTAGAAGTGGGTGCCATAAATTTGGGTGGTGGTTTTGGTTTGGAAGAAATGGATGGAATCTTAAGGGGAGGAAAATAAAGAAAATATATGTGCTTGGACTGAGAAGAAACTTCCCGATTAGATTGTTAGATTGGATTAGAAGTAGGCTTGGGAAGGTCTAGGCTAGGTTTGTGGGGTTTAGGAGAGAAGGAAATAGTGGGATAAGGGTAGATACATGAGGAATATAAGAAAACTTGGGGCAAGAGGGTTGGAGTGAAGGCAATTATTTTTTTGGAAGAGGAATAAGATCTTGTTTGATAATATAGGATTAGGAAGGAGGTCACATTATGATTGTGGGATTGTAGGAGAAAATCATGATAGTTCTTGGTATACACCACATTAAGTTTTTGTAGTGACGAGCTCTTTAGGATGGATTACAAGTGACATATAACTTGTATGATAGTGGGATTGTTGTTCTTTTGACAATTTGTAGAGATTGAGGAGTGTCACAATGCTTGTATTATGGTTTTTTGGGTTTTACAACAAATGTGCTAATGGTAAAATTCCCAAGCTTGGAAAGAGGTTGATTTGTGTGTCTTAGATAGTCACAACCTTATTATTATGGATAAAATTAACACATTAACTAAGAAGAAATGAACAAAGTGGACTTGTTCTACCCAAGTCCATCTAATACAAATATTGAAATATCTTTGTGGTAATGATATGGTACAATGAAAGTAGCTCCTTTGGACCAATTTGGATGGGATGAGCACTACAAACCAAGGTTTCAATGAAATATTTGAGAGCCATGCTAGAGGTTGCATATATTGTATATGGTGAATGAAGAGGAATCATTTAGTGCAACTATTACAATGAAAATTAGTTATAATCAAAATCCCTTGAATATTTTAATTTTCCCTTCAACATATATAGGTCCATGGCAGCCACTATTTGGTATTTTTCTTGAAGATAAAGTGACAAAGGGAGTATGAGAAGAAGAGGAAAGTTAGGCCTCAAAAGTGACATTGAAATAAAATAAAAAAGAGTGGGAATGGTAGAAGTATTAGGAGTGGGGTCCTTAATGATAGGGTTTATTTGATTAGACTATTGATAATGGATTAATATAAATCTAAAAAAAATGGTTAGGAGGTGAGATTTATTGCCCATATCATTGAGACCCTCAACATGTATCATATTATTGACTATCACATCTTTTAATTTATGGTAAAGGCCCATGCACTTTTTAGTCTTATGCTCATTCACTTGATGGTATCTACCAAAAGCATTGACATAATAGCCACATAGGAGCGCCAAAATTGCACTTAGGGGCACAATGAGAGGAAGGGTGATAACATTACCAATAAGATGTTGGTTGAGGACTAGATGGAGGGGGTCAACAAGGTGATTAATTTACTTAAGGATTATGGCTTGAAGGAAATAACATTGGTGGAGGTATAAGAGGATTATGGCTTGAAGGAAATAACATTGGTGGAGGTATAAGAATGGTCAACATGGTTTAATTTATTAGGTTTATTGTCACATTTAGTGAAAATAGGGGACATGGTTGTTTTTTTGAAAGTTTCTTTGAACAATTTAAATGGGTATGATGAAGAAGGTCTAGAAGCAAAAGGAGAGGGACCCTTGAAAGATATTTATGTCTAAAATTTTAGTTTCATAGTCCCTTACACTTGCACACAATTTTGAAAAGGTAGCATAAAAATTAAACATGACTTTACTATTAATTTGTGGTGAGAGATTTATAATGAAGAGACACTAAATTTCATAATTGGGAACTTGGTAGTGCATTTTGGCCAACAAGGACTAGAATTGTAAGATGAATCATTTACACACTCTATTAGTCCTTTTTTAAGTAGACAAAATTAGAGAAGGTTACTTTCAATTCAATATTGAGTTCAAAGTAGTATACAAAGGCAAGAGAAAGCTCCAAGTAGGAATATATGGAACTATGAAGGAGTGAGTAGAACTATTCTAATGCTAGATCTTTAATTCCCTAGGGAAGAGTTTGACCATAAATTATTATTACAGACAAAATATAGACATGTAGAATTGAATGGCCTAATATGGATTGTTGGGTCCCTTTTACCATCACACATTTCAAAATGAGGGGCCACAAACCTAGGGGGAAAGGAATTAAACAGGATTTCATGGGAAAGAGATTATGATGGACGTTGACAATTATGTCTTTATAGGAAAAAAATGAAAGGGTGTTAAACATATTTTCAAGGGTACCCAAGTGATATATGATATGTTATATGGTAGGATTGATTGTATTCAAGGAGTGGGAAATTGAAGGAATAAAGGTAGGAGGGATAGAGACATGTAAGGAAAAGGGTGTAAAAGGGGTTTGTATGGGAATGTCATGGTAAGTGGGGAAAGGTGTAGAAGGAGGAGGATAAGAAGAGCGAAAGGAGTTAGGGAAGGGATTAAAATATGGGAAGGTAGGAGGAAGAGTATATAGAGAGTTGGGATGTTGGTGGTAGAAAGAGGAATATTATGGGGATAAGAAAATGTGTGGAAGAGAGGTAGATATGAGCAAATAGGTGTGGAGTGTGGTAAAGGAAGGAACAATTGTTGAGAAGTGTGGAGGGGGAGGATGGCATGCAAAGCACGTTGAAGAATGGGAAGGGTGGTAGAAGAAAGAAGATAATAAAAGGTGGAAGATAAGGCTTGGGTATTAGGAAGTATGAACCTTATTCATTATTTGGAAAACATGATGTTCATACTATAAGATGTAGAGACCAATAAATTGTGGAGGGCATTGATAAGAGAGGAGGGATTTCTCCCATCCTCAAGCTTACTAACCTCATTGTGAAGGATTTTAATTTTAGTGGCAACAATTTTATGCTTTTGTTCTATTTTTCATTGTTGATGTCATGTTCAAAGTTGTCCTCATTGTTAAGGAAGTTTTCCTTGTTGAGGGCTACACCTTTAAGGGTATGGGAGAGCAAAAATTGTTAGGAAATAATGCATCAATACTCAGTTCATTTAATCCATTTTTTACATAACCCCATGAGATAAAATCATGCATGCAAGCTTACACAATAACCATAATGCATAGATCAAAATAGACAAGCCACAAGATAACACAAGATATAGCTAGGGAAAACTCTCAAGAGGGAAAAACACAGCCTCCAAAAGCATCCATACTCCATCTATTATTCAACAATAAAATAATGCATGCACTTACAAAGTTATACTGAATACTTTTGAAACATCAAGCCTCTCCAATGCATTCTCCATGTGTCCAAGAATAAATCCACACATCCCATTCCATGCTTCACATATGCACTCCTCAGAAAGACTCAATAATGAAAACCCACTCACCCAACCAGCCTTAACCACTAAACATATGTTTGTTTTTATAGATACAAGCTCACACAAATACAAAAAAATGGTAAGATAAAGTCATGTGCCACAAAACCATTGACCCTTCATTTAATATTGGGTACTAAGTTTTCACTTTATTAAATGCTTTCCCCAAATAATAAATTATTATCTTATGTCTCCCACACATAATATAATAACCCAGTGTTACAATACAACTTTACAAGTGGCCCCAAATAATTATCTAATGTGGCTAAACACACCTCCTAGGTGCATCACAACTAAATAATTATTTAATTACAACATTATAATATAACATTTTATATAATGGTGTACAACACAAAATCCTAACATTGTCCCACTTGTTGTATACATTGCATAAGGGTCAATCAATGAAATACATCATCATAGCCATACATGAAACCACATGTACCTCCAATATGCTCACATGCTCCATAGAGATACTTGAAATAAAACCAAAGTGACAACCATCTCAAGCAAGAACTCCTCTCATCCTCCAAAATGTTGCCTATGGAAGAAAAAGAGCATGCCAAGGTGAAGATGTAGCAATCCAAGAACACAAGCATCAAATCCAAGAGATAACAAAGGATCCAAGCTATTGTCAAAGGTAAAAACCTACATGATTAGAAATAGCATCCACAACACATGCTAATACATCCAACCATCCATACCTCCTAGGTATCAACAACATCAATAAACTCATACCAACATATGTAACCCATAAACCGCAATCAAGCTCCTTGTATCAAACCTGTCAATGAAGAACTGTACATATCTAGAAGCTCCCACTACATGGGTAATATCAAATCTAAAAATGATCAAGGCATATCAAGTCTACCAATCAACACTAGACGAAGGTGTGATAAATGATCAAAAAATTAAGTACCAAGAACAATCACAATGATCCACACATGCAACCCCAATAGCTACATACTCTCTCACTACACGTCACCACAATCCTCCCAAATCATATGAACATGAACCTCTAGAAGGAACCATAGAATGAAGAGAGAAAACTTGTAAACCATAACATGTCCTACCAAACACCTCAAAAGTGCAACGGTGTGTCAAGTATGATCTCCTTGCAACCCCAAATGAAAAGCCTCAACAACACCCATCCACTCAATCTCATAGATCAAATGCAACATATGAATCATGTAATAATGCCAACATGGATGTAAGCCTCTCTAACAAGGAAGATCAAACTCAAAGTAACCATTCCCAAAACTAGGAAATCAACCCAATAAACATCTCCTAAACTCCTCATCAATGAATGATAACATAAATAGAACCATATGCACAAGGAGATAACAATGCTAAACATCCCTCAAAATGAATCCTCCAAAACCAACTATCCATAACTCAAGATCCATATCTATGAAAGATAAAGCATAAAACTCATGCTAAAAAATCCTCAAATGAGTCTCCCAAAATTAATCACCAAGGATCAAGACTCATTCCCATGAGAAAACAAAGTACAAAAATAAAACACTTCAAAAATAGGATGGGAAATACCTATTAGATGATAAACTGTCGAGTAGACCAAGAATGGGGAATGATAATGCTCCTCTAGGAAAACCAATTCATCGTGACTCACTCCAAGAACACCTCTATAGGTACACGTCTAAAGAGTAATCATATCAAGAAAATGTATCTAAACCCAAGAGAACTCCAGCCTCACATAAGTCTCCAAGTATCCATGAGCACCTACCAACGATCAATCCATGCTAAGATCCAAGTGTAACATAACACCCTCATGAAGCTCCCAAGAAAATGAATAATATACTCAATACCAAGAGAACCAACAAGATCAACATCAAAGCTCCAACCATAGAATTAGGAACCCAACATGACATCATGATCTAACCATTTCCTTCTAGGAGATCATATGTATCAATGCATAAATCCTAGTCTCAAGAGCATGTATAATGCCAAAAATATAATTTAGAATTAAGAGTACATCATGAAAAAATACCAAGCACACTCTAAACCAAGAATCAACATCTCCATCCACATGAAGATCACCATCTCCTAACAGTGAACTTGTGAAAGTGAAAGAACTCTTCTGCAACAACAAGATCTAAGAGATCTTCTAAAACATCAAAAATCACTAAAGAGATCATCCATCACCAATGATGAATCCACATCACTTCCAACAACTCCCACTGAACCGTGATACTGAGCTACACATAGCATCATGACAACCATCTCCTAAATCAAGACCATCTAGGTCCACACACACACAACTGAAATGCCAATAGTACCAAGTAGAACCAAGATTTCCAAGCCAAGAAAATACAATCGCCATAAAAACTTTAGGAATCAATCCTACACCACCAAATCATCACTGTCAAAAGCTCCCATTGAAATGTGTAACCAATGAAATTTAACAAAGCAATCATGACATCATGATAAAACTACATGCTACAAGTCCCAAAAATTGACTAAGCAGGTACTCTAATCATCCTTCCTCTCATCCCAAAGCAACATACCAATGCACAAATGACAACAAACAAGGTCAACTAACAAAGTCTACATCAACAGTGAACCAATCTTGTGGATATAGATAGTCCACATTTGAGTCTTCCCACTGCACCCAAATGGGTGGCCAACCCACACAACTGCATAATTCAAATATCCCAAACAATGAAGCATGAAAAATCATCATCACATTAGTAATCTGCAAACCGAGTTATCAAAGGAGAATCTTGCATACAACAAGACTCAAACACCAAATCAACCACATGTCTAATTTTCCAAACATGTCCACAAACGAGTAACCATAGTCAAAGAACCAAACAAGCATCTAGGAGATAAGAACAACCTCCTAACACCAAACCATATCACCACCAAAAAACTACATACATGATCATGTCACACAAATGCTCAAATGTACCTATAGATCCATGGCACCATAATCATGACCAACATTGTACCTGCACTCAACTATCACCAACATGAGACTCCAAGTCTCTACACGTGTCAACCCATACCCTCAAAATTGAAGACAATCTATGTACCTATCACCATCACAATCCAACTCTAAAAATAATTGTAAACCTATACCAAGAAGCACCAAATTGATAATCAGTTGTACGATCATAAATATCACATAAAAAATGTACTCCCTCAAGGTTTCGCCCCTTGACTCGTATGGATGCTCACACAATCACACCCTAAATCTCAAACACCTACAAGTGATTAACCAAGTACAAAGTTCTCTCTGCACCACAAATTGAAAATATAATTGATCCACTGTGTAATACACTACATAGACTCTCCAACACCTATTTGAAATCAAAAACCTAATTTTGTATGCAAAAGTTACGTGCTCAAAACTATGAAACCAATAATATTTGACTTTTGGGCCCCAAAAATTGATGAAAACAACAAAATCATGGAACCAAACCTATACCATTGCATAGTGATCAGAGAGCGTTTTTCATCAACTATTGGAAGTAAAAAATCTGACATCTTAAGTGAAAGTTATGCTTGTTTGAAAAAAAGCCTTCCAATTAGGCTAGTTGGTGACTGGCTAGCGGCCCCACTAGTGATGCTTGGGCGGTGTTGTGGTTGTAGGGAGCGACGAAGTCCAAACTGGTTTAAAAGATATTTAATTTTGGGCTATTTAAAAATTTATAAACCCACGACTGGGGCAGGCAGTCCCCCACCCACCTAGGGATCGAGAGTAAGGGGCTAAGCCCCGTCGGCTCGACAAGGACCTTTCGTTCCTGCACGACCCGTACCCTCTTTTTGTCGCAAGCACTGGTACAAGGGGTTTACGAACCCCCCATTGTATTAATAAATTTATTTATTATTTATTATTTATTTTTTATTATAATTTTTTTAATTAAATTTATTTTTGTAAGTTTTTAATAATTTACAAAAAAATCGCCTCTACAAAATTGTACGGTTGTACGATGTGTATGGGGGCTAAAAAAAATTGCATTTTTTTACAATGGCCAAAATAGGGAAAATTTAATATCATTTTTTGTTTCTGGGCCATCCTAGATCTATTGGTGAGGTTTGTTCTGTCTCAAGAGATCATTTGTGAAATTTTCCCTACAAACTCTCATATGAAAGCACAATCCAAGAAACCCTTTTGACCCAAATTTCTCAAGCCTCAAATCTACAATAAACCCAACAAATTTGCAAACCCCAAAAGCCCAAATTTGCAAAACAACACTTTCACATGTGTTCCATATCTTGTAATGCCTCAAATCTTTCCTGCATAGCCATGTATTCAACTTTTCACCAAATCTACTCAAATAAGGGTTATAACAAAATCTAGGAGCTCACACCTCCCACAACCATTAAAGCTCTGATACTACTTGTTAGGAAATAATGCATCAATACCCAGTTCATTTTATCTATTTCTTAGATAACCCCATGAGAGAAAAGCATGCATGCAAGCTTACAGAATAACCATAATGCATAGATCAAAATAAACAAGTCACAAGATAACACACAATATACCCTAGGAAAACTCTCAAGAGGGAAAAACCAAGCCTCCAAAAGCATCCATGCTCCATCTATTATTCAACAATAAAATAATACATAAACTTACAGAATTATCATGAATACTTTTGAAACATCAAGCCTCTTCAATTCATCCTTGATGTATCCAAGCATGAATCCACACATCCCATGCCATGATTCACATATGCACTCCTCAAAAAGGCTCAATAAAGACAACCCATTCACCCATCCAACCTTAACCACTAAACATGTGTTCATTTTTTATAGATACAAGCTCACACAAATACAACTAAGTGGTAAGATAAAACCATGTGCCACAAAATCATTGACCTCTCATTTAATATTGGGTATTAAGTTTTCACTTTATTAAATGCTTTCCCCAAATAATAATTTATTATCTTATGTCTCCCACACATAAAATAATAACCCAATGTTACAATACAAATTTATAAGTGGCCCCAAATAATTATCTAATGTGGCTAAGCACACCTCCTAGGTGCACCACAAATAAATAATTATTTAATTACAACATTATAATATAACATTTTATGCAATGGTATACAACACCATATCGTAACAAAAACATGGTATATAGCCTAACTTGTGGATTTTAAAAAAGGTAGGCGAGAGAGGTTTGGTTTGGTTTGTTGGAAATAAAAGAGTGGAAAACAAGATTGAAGTTTGAAGTGTAGAAGGGGAATGTGAGAAATTGGAAAGGAGAAGGAAGGTGTGTTGGTTAGGTGCTTGTAAGTGGAAAGTAGGAGGTATAAAGTGCAAGAAAGAAGAGCATGTTTTTTGTAGTTGAGATTTATGTTTTTTTTTTTAATGTTTTTTTAATAGAAGAAGGGTATGAAATAACATTGGATTCAATAAACTATAATGAAAAATAAGGTCTCTATGGCCTCTACTTTTAATTATTAATGTAGTTTCTATTTTTCTTTAAAATCTAATAACATAACAATGATAACCATTGTCCAACAATATATTTCAAATTTTAAAACAACCAAAAACTATGATTCTAGATTGCACAAAAATAGAATGTGAAAATAAAAAGAGAAGGGAAAGGAAGTGCATGCATTTAATAGTTGAAAATGAGAGAGAAGAAGGTGACACTTTTGATATTAGATTCTAATTTTTGAGATTGGGAACTTTTTTTTCAAGGATAGTAGCATGGGTAGTTGTATTTTATTTAATGCACTCATTTATGTATGGGTGTGATCCTACCTACTTGAGTGCATAGTGGTCCTCTTAATCCATTGGAGTTCTTTATTGGTATCATGTCATCTCTTATGGGTGTGGCAAAATCTATTTTGATTTTCTTATAGAAACATGTTATCATTAATATATTATTTTGTGTCCACTCCTACACTTATAATGTCTAAAAATGGTTCTTGAGGCACATTTAGGGATCTACCTTAGGTAGATCCTAGGTTGATTCAAGAGTTTGTCCAAATAGACTTGGATGTGTGTGATGAAAACCATATGTGTAGCTATAGGTTGTTGTAACAATAGTGGGCTATTATGGCCACTCTTTGTGGATGCCTTAATTGTCCAAAATGTATACCTTTATCCCTATCTAGAGTGTGTGCAAAGCTTGTGGATCCATTCCTTTAGACCCCATTTATAAACTAGTCTTAACCATTTTGTACCTTTAGAGAAAAATCAAGGTTTTAGGGAATGAAAAAGGCAATTACTTGGAGTGGAAAGGTGAAGTCTAAAATTAAGGGATGCAAGCACATGAAATATTATCCAAAGGACATGAGTGTGACATGTTGGAATATTGACTTAATAAAATGCTAGAAATAAGAAAGGATAGTGTAAAAACATGACAAGGATCATGAGGTACAAGTTTAAGGGTTGTTTGTTATCAAAAGGGTTAAAAATGGTTATATTCATGCTTATCGAAAGAGGGTACTGAAACAAGTACAAAAAATCTATGGTATATAATATAATATTAATATGAGGAAATTTTGGGTGCATTCTATTAAAACGTCATCACATATGTTATTCATGATCTTTGTGGGTAAGAATGGAGTAGGATCATAAGATTATCCATGCACCATAGATTTTATGTATGGTACATATCACGTACACAAATCAACATTTTTCAATAAAATATAGACAATATTGTTTGTTCTAGTAGACCATTATTTAAATTGAGAATCAATCTCAAGATTCTTCCCCTTAACCAAATTATAGATCATATGAAAGCAACCTTTTATTCAATAATTTCAAAATTTTGGGACGAGAAGTATAATATGGCAGGTGTCAAATCCTCTTTCTTTAATGAATTTCATGTATACTCCCCACCTACTTTTATTTCTCTAGGTTAGAGTCATGTATGATATACTTAAGTCTCTTAGTTGTAGTGGAAGATTAGATATTTTTGTGAGATGCCATTTAAATCCATGAAATCCTATTGTCTGCTTTATAATGAATTTGCACATTTAGAGCTTATAACCATGCTCTTACCAATGATTTCATTTTTGGAAACATCTTTAAGATAAATGAATATATATTTTTATATTATTTTAAAAATAGTTGAATCCAACAATAAATTTTATTTTATAAAATTTCATGTCTTGATATATTGATATGTTTTTAATGGGTATCTAGTAGTTTGACTTAGTAATAGTAAGTGCAAGGATCTTCAATGTGGTATTTTGATCACAGGTTACAACCCTTCTATCAATCAATTAAGGTTTTCTCTACCTTAATTTCTTCCTTATTGATAGTCTAATATAAAGTGAAGTTTGTATAGTCATCATCGTAAGAATGTTTGCTAGATTCAAAGCGTTTGATTTCATATTAATTTTGAATAACATTTTAGTATTTAATTTTTAATAATGTGTAGAGCCCAAGACAAATGTGGTAGAATTCTCACCTAGGATTTTAAATGAATAAGATGGATATGTATGTGAGATATTCAAGTCCAAGGCTACTAGAATAGAAATCTATATATTTAAAGAGTCATTGGTAAGGTTCTAGAAATAAATTGGGACATTAAGGATTTAGAGGCTCTACTGATGTTGGTGATCACACAATAACTTGATCTCATCATGCTTACTCCCCTATTTATTTATTCATCATAGTATAAATAATTATTTTTGTCTTCATTCTAATCATTAGGAGTGATGAAATCATTATGAGTAGATTGCATGAAATGTTGCCATTTTTTTTTGCACAACCTTATTAAATACATTTATTTTCACTCTTTAATAGGTAGTAAATTAAGGGCAACACTTATTATGCAAATTTGAATATAAATTACAGTGTTATTTAATTTTTTTTCTTCATCTATAATAGTGGTTTATTGGTTGCTCATCAATTTTTAGGTGAAGATGTTGTTCTAGACAAGCACAACTAAATTATTGAATGTGAAAGTGGCAATATTATATACATTGTGATGTAAAAGTATCTCAATTTTGGACCAATTTTACATCACTCGAATATGTTTTATTTCATATTTTATTTTATTTTTGTATGGTTTTATTATTTTTCCAACTCTTGGTGTGTAGACTCTCATTGTAGAAGATAATTCTCACTGCAAAGACATTTTTGGCCTAGTTAGTGTTGATGGGTCGAACGAGCACAACAACAGTAAATAGAATATTACTATTCTACTCTCCTGAAAGAGAAAGAATAACACATGGATATCTAACTCCCAAGGTCTTGGTAATCGGTTCTCAATTGTGCTGATTTCACTCAGTGGTTGATGTGAACTATAATGTTCAAGGGGCCTGCTGGTATTGAGCTTCTGGATTGTTCTAAGATCAAACATAAATTCAAACCTGCTTTAACTGGGGTTTTTAAAAAAATAGAAAAAGATAGATCAAAGCTTTGGAACTGAAGAGAATGCCAATTCATCCAACTTAACCGGACTTGTTACCTTTCAAGGAATTCCTAACTAAAATTGTAGAACAAAATTAACTTGTGATTAACACACAGTTTCATTCATTCATAGTGCTAACTTCAACAATAGATTGTAAATCACCATTTAAACAAAACATAACATAAAATTTCATTCCTTGAAAGCTTTGCAAATCAAATGATTAACCCAAGATAACTACCATTCTGAAGCATAATATGAAGAAGATTTAAATCTGGTTGCTTCTACTATTGGTGAAACAAATAAACAACATTTACAAATTTGGCACAATCACTAATTTACAGAAAATCCATGTTTTCAAATCATCTCCATCTACACTAAGAAAACTTGAAAGATACATTACTACCTCTGTTGAATCTAGCTCCTACTCTATTCTACTCTTAAGTTTCTCTACTTTCAGAAAATTTCTACTATTCAAAATCTATCTCTCTGTGTTCTTCTTTTCTTCTACTCTATCTATATCCCTAAAAAGAGGAAAAAATGCCATATATACATAATGTGCCAAAAAGAATGTGCTAGCCCCTGTTTTAGGGTTTACAAAATTAGTCAGTTCTAGGAGGGTCGGCTCTCAGATATTTTGGAATAAAGTTAATCGCATTCAATGTGCATCCCCGTGTCCATGTCGGTGAAGGATCGCCCTCAGGAGTAGCCCTTAGATCTTTTGCAACCATTGCATTAACTTATGGCCTATGTGTCCATCTTCGAACTTCCTTGCAGAGCTACCTTGAATAACTTGGAGCGTAGTCATTAATATCGATCTACCTTTGCCAGTAGACATCACAGTTGTCCCTGAGACTCGTGGCCTCTTCTTCCTTTTGGCTTTCTTCCTGCTCTAGATCTTCCTGCAAGTTGACCCCTTTGAGAGGAAGCATCAGATTTTCATGTTAGATCTCCACACCATTGTTCACCGAGCTGATCCATCACTTCATTCACAGAGCAGATCCATACCGCTCACATTTCGTTGATCTTCTTCACAAGACGGTCATACGGTCAAACTGCCAAGGGTTCGCCTTCAGCCTCCTCTGATTAGTGGAACAGACACCAAGTAGGATTTTTGGGCGATCAAAAGTTCTTCAAATAGAATCACATGTCAGTGAGACACTAGTCATGTCTCCCCGATGCGATTATACTCTACAACAGTTATCGACGTAGCATACAACTGTCGGCAAGAGTTCATAGTGAGCGGCCAGAGTTATATCAATATCCCAAGATCATCAGCAAGACTATCGCTATCGGCTAGGCATCATAGCGAGTCCTTAAGAATCATATCGTTGTGCTCCTCTGTTGGCAAGACATCCACATTCGGAAAGACACCATCCAGTCGGCAGGAGGTCATAGCGGGTTCCCATTAGTCACAACGCTATCATTTTCCATCACCGAGACAATCGCACTTAGCGAGACATCATACCGAGCGAAAACCCTTCAACCAGGAGTCTTTCCAAAGCCACATACCTATCGGCGAGACTCCAGCGAGTCGGCCAAACCTTACACCGAAGGAAAACCACTACATCGAAGGCACAATCCTTCGGCGAGACTTCAACGGGTTGGCAAGACATTATGTTGAACTCAAATCCTTTTGGCGAGACTTCACCCTGTCAGTGAGACATTACCTCGACGCCACTTCATTTCGGCAAGACCATGATCACTCGGCCAAACCTCACACCAAAGGCACAAACCTTCGGTGAGACCCTCAGTAGTTGGCGGGACTTTTCCCCGAACTCAAACCTTTCCTCGACGCCGGCCTCTTTCGGCGAGATCTCCACTTGTCGACCAGACCTCATAGCGAAGGTAAACCACTCACCCCGATGTCGGCCTTGTGAACAATGGTCGGCGAGACTTCTCAAGCGGAGAGATATATAAAAACTCATGGCAACCGATATGTTTGGGCGACTAGATGATTTCAAATGAATGCAACACAACAGCCAGTCGGCAAGACATTTGGAGAGTCTCACCGACTTTGTTCCTTGAAGAGTTTTATGCCAGTCCTGATTGAGGCATGCTTTCCAATTGACTTCCTTGTAAAAAAGCATCAGATGTATGATTTAATCCTGCACAACAATGCCTGCATTAGATCTCAAAAGCATTTAAAATACTCATTTTCATCATTTCTCTCAATTTTTAACAAAAAGAAACCCAACTCTGGCTGAGGCAGAACCAAACCTGATAGAGTAAAATACAGACACAGGAGGAAAACTAAAGAAATCCTAAGACCCAAATAGACAACCAAAGGCAAAGAAAACAAAAGAAAAGGGGGACCCATTTTGTTCTAGAATAAAATGGGGTGGTTATGCAAGGCATAACAATTAGTAGTCCTTTTTATATTGAGTCTAAGATTAGGACCTCAAAATGTGGTAATATTTGTAACTTAATCTTTTTATCCTATTATTCCAAAGGATTTTTATGTATTGAATTACATAAATTTTCACAATATAAACCTCAAATCACATAACATCCATCCTATGGATATGTTGGGACTCAATCTAAAAATGGAAAAATTGGTTTAGTCCTAGCCCCCTTATACATTTAGCCTCATTGTGCCCATGATATATAACTAATCTAAGAAATATTCTAATGGGTATTCTCTTTTTGAAATTATCTTAATGTTTTTTCTTCATCCTCCCTTGTGTCCTTATCACATTTTAGAAGCAAAAAAAATGAAAAGTTTAAAGTGTGGTAAATTTATTCTCATTTTTTTATAGTTTTGGTGGAGTGTCAAATCTCTTTCGGTCATTCAACCTTTGGTTCTGATTGTTGGTCCTACATAGAAGTTTTACTAAGTCTAAATTTTGTTCCTCATCATTCCCTGTGTTCCTATCAGACACTAGAAGTTGCAAAAAGTCTAAAAAAGTTATAATTATAAGAAATTTCTACTCATTTTTTATAGTTTTGGAAGATTTACGAAGTTTCAATAAAGTGTCAAAAAAATTTCAATCATCTAAATTTTGGTCCTATCTATCAATCCCACATAGAAATTTTTCTATCTTTCGGGTCTCCTCTTTCCTTTATTTTTTTTGTTCATGGGTTTTTAATAGACATCTAGACGTCTACTTCTTTGTCTTGACATCCCAATCTCCCATCTTTTGTGTCTCCATATTCTGATATTCTCATTTTATTTTCCTCTTCCCTTTTGCAAATGTGTGTAGTTCATCTAGACTTCTTCCATTCCCCTTCCATCTCCCGACCTCTCAACCTCTAGTTCCCCAATTCTTTCCTAAATTATTTTTAGCTTCCTTTCTTGCAAAATTATTTTACTCTTTTGGACATGTAGAATTCATTTAGCCCTACTTCCACTTATTACCACCAATTTTGCATCATATTCCCACAAGTTTTTCCAATGGCTTTGTTGTTCCTTTCCTCATGCCATGTAGAGTTCCTTTGGACTTTGGGATGTTCTTACCTCTAATCTCATGGCTTCTCCTTGCATTTATTCTAAACAATTCATTCGCTCACTTCATCCATTTGGAGAGTTTCAATGGAATTTTAGACTTCCATCCCCATGTCCAATCTTGAAGTGAAAGTCCACACCTCCCATCCTTACCTCTCATCTCGCATTGAAGTTCCATATTTCCTCTTGTTTTCCTCCATCACTTGTAAAATCTTCTCAAAATTCCATTAATGATTGGATTTGACCCTGCAATTGTGAAACATTCAAAAAGGGATCCTAAGTCCTAAAAGCAAAGAACCTAGGATGTAATTGTTCCTTTTTCCAAGTTACATTAGGATGTAGATCAACAAGGTGATTAGATTGACTTACAAACCTGAAGGTGATCCAATCAAACCTGGATCTACATGCCCTAATATGAAAAGTTTAAGATCTTGACAACTGGCAAACTAAAACAGTCAAATTCCAGCGTATTTGGAAGGTGCAGATGACTATGTAATTGCCCAAAAAAATGGTTTTGATGTGCCTACAAGGATTGGGTCGCCCAAGGGTGAATGGATCTTTGTAGGGCTTTTCTAATCAACTTCTGGGGTCCTCTAGTGTTGGATTTGATCTTCTATTTTCTGGTTGCAAACCTATTGTAATTTTGTTAATGAATTATGTAAGTGAGTTTTTGTGGCTTGACAACTTTGATGACAACAAATGCAACAATGCAAAATGGCTCTTCAATCCCTCTTCAATCCTCTTCAAACCTGTAACCTGCACATTCAAAGAGGGAAAAAATGTTGTGCCATATAGGGGCTTGCCTCAATCAAACCCCATGTAAGTGTTCTGAATCCACAATGGCAATGTCAATGATAAAACCTTAATGGAAAGGAAGGAAATGATGAATGAACAAAGTTTTTCAACTCACCACCCTTCAATGGATTCCTTGAAGGACTAAAGTTGTACACATCTCTTCAAGTATTGGATCTTGCTTGATAGATTGGCTTGAATGCTTGAATGCTTGGAGACCTACAATAATGTTAGCCTTCACAAGATAATATGAACACACAAACTTTGACATGATGTTGGATCTTGAATTGCTATAATAAAACTCTAAAATGTTGCTCTTGACTTGCTCTTGAATGCTCTTGAATTTCACCTCTAGCTTGTTAGTAATCTTTAGATTTGAAATGATGCAATAACTAGGTATTTATAGGCATTTTATCCAATTACCAAAAAAATAGATCTCGGAAGCCGACATTTGCAACTTGAATTTTGAATGTTAAAATGCTGCAAAAAAATCCAAAAATGGGTTCTAGATAAGAAGGGGGGGCCATTCGCCCATGGGTGAATGGGTCCTGGCCCAAATTTCTAGGACACTCAATTTCGGGGGCAACACATGAGTTGGATGCATTTATTCAGTGTTTGGTGTTTATTGAAAAATGGGACAAATGGGCTCTGAAATACATAATTTTAGGTCATTATGGGGTAAATTAAGCTCAATAATTTATGGGGGCCAAAACTGTAAGGAAACTATGCAGCCATAGAATGACAATTTCCACATAACCCAAATCTGAAAACATGCAAGTAAAATACTCAACATCAACATGCAAGAGAATAGACAACATACCCATGAAAGATGACACAAGATATACCCTGGGAAAACCCTCAAGAGGGAAAAAACCCAGCCTCCAAAAGCATCCACACTCCATGTATTATTCAGCAATGAAAACCCATTACAATACATCTGCAGAGACTCCATGAACACTTCTGAAGCACAAGCTATCCATGTATTCCACGTGACCAAGCATGAATCCACACATCCCATGCCATGCTTCAAACCCTCACACATGCACAAGCTCAACCTGCTAACCAAGCAATCTGTCCAACCTTGACCAACTTTTGATCCAACCTTTATCCAACCCTAAACAACTACCCTTGTGGTTGCTTTTATAGAAACAAGCTCCCACAAAACCACCAAGTGGTATTACATAAACCATGTGCCCAAAACCATACAACATGTGACTCCACATTTAATATTGGGTACTTTATTATTTTTTATTATTATTCCCCAATATTAAATAATTACATTTTATAATTATATCCCAATGATACATACAACAAAGTGGCCCCAACATTATAACTCCTTGTGATGCACGTTCACCTAGAAAACCCCTAGGTGCACCACACAAATAATAAATAAATAAAACATTACAAAAATTATGCAAGGTGTACAACACCTAATTCTAACAATCTCCCACTTGTTGTATACATTGCATAAGGGGGTAACAAATAAACTCCATAGGCAACATGTACCATCCTAGAATCCAAGTGCTCCATGTGCTCCATCAAGATACCTATAACAAGAACCAAGGTGACCACCATCTCATCCATGAAAGCTCCCATCCTCCACCATGCCAATTGCACTAAGATAAGAACACATCCAAAGAGACGTCACACTAACTGTCACAAAGAAGCATAAACCTGCCTCAACCTGATATCTTAAAACACAAACACTGAATCCAATATGCACCAGTAGCTGTCAAGAATAAATCACCATAGCTGAAATGACATCCACAACAAATGCCAGCACATCCAACTATCCATACCTCCAAGGGTATACATATCATAGTAAACTTATGCCAACAACATATCCACCCATAAACCACAATGACAAACTCCATGTGCAAACCTGTCAAAGCATGACATACACATCCAAGAGCTCCCACTGCATGGGCAATGTCTAGATGAATGCAAACCTGGAATGAGCGCATTCAACGCGTCGCTTCGTTAACATCCCAAAAAAGGCACCATCACAAAGGCATACCAAGTCTACTACCAACATCTCATAGAAGTAAACATGTAGTACCAAGGAACATCCACAATCATAAGCAAAACCTGCAAACCAAACCCTGTAGCATGTCCTCCTACACACACCTCTAAATGCCAACTGTGTCAAGTATGATCTCCTCCATAATACCCCATAACAAAATCCATAACCACATCCATCCTTCCAATCACCAAGATCAAACATAACATATGTAACTAACATGGATGTAAGCATTTCAAAACAAGAAGATCAAACTCAAAATAACCATTCCCAAACCAAGGAAATCAGCCCAATAAACCATCTCCTAAACCCATGTACAAGGAGATAAAAATGCCAACACTCCTCAAATGAACCCTCCAGAAACCAAATATCCATGGCTCAAGATCCATATCCATGAGAAGACAAAGCATAAACATAATGCACCTGAAAGAATAATGGGCAATACCTCTCAAGTGAACCGCCGAGTAGACCAAGAGTGGGGAATGAGAATGCTCCTCCAAGATATCCAAGTCATCATGACTCAACCAAGAACACTCTCCTCATTGGTCCATGTTGAACTCACGTCCAACCAAGGTGTAGGCTCCCTCGGACTTCCTGCTAAAACCTCATCAAGAGTAACCATATCAACATGTCTCTAACCACAAGAGAACACCAAGCCTCACCTAAGTCTCCAAGTATCCATGAGCACCTATAACCGATCAATCCATGCTAAACACCAAGCAAATGATCAATGTACTCAATACAAAGAGAACCAACCAAGATCAAAATCATAGCTCCAACTGCAGAATCAGGAACATAAACATGACACCATGATCTCACATCCTCTCAAAAGAAGATCACATGCTCAAATCATCATAACATGTACCATGCCACTACTCTAAACTAGTGATCAAGAGTATACCATGGCATAATAACAAAACCATGCTACAACAAAGGATCACCTGTCAAAAACCAACAAGTCATAAATAATACCTCAACATCTCCAACACCTGATATCAAATAACTCTCACTGTAGCACACAAAATCCAAGAGCTCCTCCATGACACCAAAGATCACCTGCTGAAGACAACCATCCATAATAACCAATGGATCCACATCATTGCCAAATGCTCCCACTGAACTGTGATACCGAGCAATCCCATGGCACCATGATGCACACAATCAACACCACATCACTGTCATAAGCTCACACAAAACCTGTGAATACAAGCTCTCAATGACAACATGATAACCATCCTCTAAAGCAAGAAGATACACCGCCAAACCATCATATCCATCACCGCCAATCCATCACTGTCACAAGCTCCCACTGAACCATGTAACCAAGCTATCCATGACATCGTGATACCAATCTCCTAAACCCAAGAAGATACACTGCCACAACCATAATCAGGAACCAATCCAATACCACCAATCAAGCACCTTTATAAACCATCATAACATGCCAAAGTCTCTAATGCCCAAGAAACATCCATGACATCATGATCACCACCAAATATACCAACAAATCAACCCAACTGTGTCCACATATCTGCATAATCATAGTCAACTACATATATCTCACATCATGACTGTACCTGGTAATACCATCTCACCTCCTCAACATGACAACCAAATCAACAAACCAAGTGACTAAACCAAGCCACTAAAACTGATCATGCATCAACACTGAAATATCAATGGGCAAAGATAACCCATATCCAAGTCATAAGTGCAACAAGTAAGTATAGACCGCCTACAACATTGCACAACTTGTAGATACAACAATGTAACATACATGCTGATAACCATATCAAAAGTATAATAATCTGAGATGTACAACTGAGCATACAATTAATCCATCATCAAATATCTCAAATCCGACAATCCATAAGCTCATAATAACACCATAGTCAAAGAGACCCATAAATAGCTCAGATAAAGAAAACAGCAAATAAACCATGCCAAAATATCTCTAAACCTGATCCACTGTAAAGTGCTCTGAACAAGCTTTCCGTTGACTATTCGAAATCCAAAATCCAACTCCGTATGCACCCGATATGCCCTCTCAAAGCTCAAAATAAATATCTGACTTCAACCAAGAAAAACACTATCAAAACTACAAAATCATGGAATAAGACCTATACCACTGCGTAGTGCTCGGAACTAGCTTTCCAACGACTATAAGAAGTCAAAAATTCAACACTCTGGGCAAAAGTTATACGCGTTTGAAAAAAACTGCTGTAAAAGGCCCTCCTGGTGGCTCTCCGGCGCCCGGGCGGCGCTCCGGTGGTGGGTGGGCGGCGGATTCCAAAATCCATTCAAATACAATTTAATTTTCCAAATTAAAAATTTCTTCCACCCCTCCCTGGCGGACCCGACCAGAATATTAAATCTGGCTCATTTGGTTTCAAATCCGGGCGGATTTTATGTTTTTATGGCGGACTTTAAAAAAAAAATTCAAATTTTATTTTTGTTTTTAAGCCCTAACGGGCTGGGCGGTTGGCGGACAGTGCCAGCCAAAGTCGAACCGCGGCTGTCGGCTGACACGCCGCGCAGTATCGTCGGCCGTTCAGTACCGACAAACGGTACTGAGGGAGTCGGGGGATTAGCGGAACCCCAAAAGTTTTTCTTTTTTTTTTAATTTTGATTTTTCTAATTTTTTTGTTTTTCCCTTTTGCGTACAAAAAGATTTTCGACGGGATTTTAATTTTTCCGGATTTTTTTAATATTTTTCTGAGACGACTGTACCGTCGACCTGTACGGCCGAACAGGGGTATGGGCAAAAAAAAAAATTCTATAACCAAAATAGGGCATGTTATATGTCAAAATTTCTCTCTCGGCCAACCTGAATCCAATCATGAGGTCTATTTTATTCTAGGAGGTCATCTGTGAAAGCTCACCCCCAAAACCCTCATTTGAATGCACAGCCAAGAAACCCTATTTTGCCAAAATTTTCTTATACCCCAAATCTGCAAACAACCCATCAAACCAGCAAATCCAAAACCCTCAGATCTGCAATAAAACACCTGCAAAACCCTATATCTTGCCATTGCCTTTCATTCTCTCATGCAACCTAGGGTTATCCAATCCAATAACCAAAGCTCTGATACCACTTGTAAGGAAACTATGCAGCCATAGAATGACAATTTCCACATAACCCAAATCTGAAAACATGCAAGTAAAATACTCAACATCAACATGCAAGAGAATAGACAACATACCCATGAAAGATGACACAAGATATACCCTGGGAAAACCCTCAAGAGGGAAAAAACCCAGCCTCTAAAAGCATCCACACTCCATGTATTATTCAGCAATGAAAACCCATTACAATACATCTGCAGAGACTCCATGAACACTTCTGAAGCACAAGCTATCCATGCATTCCATGTGACCAAGCATGAATCCACACATCCCATGCCATGCTTCAAACCCTCACACATGCACAAGCTCAACCTGCTAACTTGCAGCAATCTGTCCAACCTTGACCAACTTTTGATCCAACCTTTATCCAACCCTAAACAACTACCCTTGTGGTTGCTTTTATAGAAACAAGCTCCCACAAAACCACCAAGTGGTATTACATAAACCATGTGCCAAAAACCATACAACATGTGACCCCACATTTAATATTGGGTACTTTATTATTTTTTATTATTATTCCCCAATATTAAATAATTACATTTTATAATTATATCCCAATGATACATACAACAAAGTGGCCCCAACATTATAACTCCTTGTGATGCACGTTCACCTAGAAAACCCCTAGGTGCACCACACAAATAATAAATAAATAAAACATTACAAACATTATGCAAGGTGTACAACACCTAATTCTAACAAAAACATAATGTAAAATTGTGAAGGTATGCAATTTTCTACACTACATTTAGCCCCCACTTTAGTGAGAGTATGAACTTATGCTCAAACTCACACTAAAGTAGAAAAATATATCAAGAGGGGTCCAATTTTCTAAATGTTGAAGAGATAGGATAACAAAGGACCTAGGAGGAGAGCTCTCAAACCCCCAAGATCCAAGATCCCATGGCAAACCAATATGAGCACAAAGGAACACACACACATGTATGATATGCAACAAGACAAGACACACAAACATACAATGCCAAAATAAATACAAAAAAGGAAAAGGTTATTGACTAGCAAGTTGTATTATGCTAACAACCATACAAATATAATGGGTCAAACATGGCTAGCAAGTTGTATTACGCTAGGTTTCATGAAATATAAAAATTGAAGAGAAACACACACTAGGTCTACAAGGTGTGTACCCATCACAAGGTGAGAAATGCACGAGGTCTACAAGTGTGTACCCACAAATAAGGTGGCAAAATGAGAAGAACGCACTAGGTCTACAAGTGTGCATTCATGTCAACCATACCAAGAGTTATACTCCCTGATAACTCCAATGTGGTGCCACAAAATACAACAGGTTCCACATGGCTAGCAAGATGTATTATGCTAGGTTCCATGCAATATAACAAGTTCCACAAAGCTAGCAAGTTGTATTATGCTAAATGCTCATGAAACACATGGCCCCAAGCAAGGTGCATTATATTGGGAAACCATGACTGTTATTGTAAATAGTGTCTTTATCCATCTAGATGGGATATCATCTTTCTTAGATTGACCTATTCACACTTAAGTTTATTTAGGCTTATTTTTCTTTTTGTCTCACTTCATAGCATTGAGACATGTGTCCTCATGAGTCCTCATGAATTGAGACACCTATTTCATGTACACTTGCCACTTGCTCACCCACTTGTCAAGTGAGCTCACAAGTGTCCCATCTTTGGAGGGGTAGTCAGAGTTTCACTCCTACCTTCTCACCTCCTCATCCTTGACTATATATGAAAAGATTGATCATTGTATTTATGCACTCTTCATTTGTATAGTGATAGACATACTATTGTGCTCATTTTGTTCACTTGTGGAAGTTTGTTTCACGCTCTTGATCTCGGCATTATCCAACATGGTATCAAAGACATAAGAGCACATTTATTCTCGCATTGAGGTGACTACAACACTTAGCCCTATCAACAGAGAGTCATAGAGCCAAACGGACAACACAATCGCGTTTAGAAGGTTTAGAAAATGAAAAAAATACCTTTCATTTTGTCAAAATCAGTAACTTTCATTTTTTGCAATTTTTTGGCCTATTGTACTAAAAGTTGTAAAAATTCAAAAAAAAATTAGAAGAGGGCCAATTTGACCCTCTGCCAATTTTCCCTTTGGGAAGACAATTGTAATTTGCAGGCATTTTTGCCTATTTGCAAAATTTGCAACCTATTTTGGCCTATTCAGCCTCTTTGGAGAACTATTTCATTGATGCTTGTAGATTTAATATTCTTTCCTCCTCTCTGGTTCGTGGCATTTTGAGAAATCGTGGAGTTTGAAAGTGAAAAGTTTCTTGGGTGTGAATCTTCATATTCCTCAGCCTCCAATACCTCTGTGACAGAAGTGGAGGTGCAGGTCTATGGTGCGGCTCACCATACTTTGAGGCACTCAATTCAGTGACCTGCAAAATTTATTTCCAGCGCCAGTCTTAGCACCATCCCTCATATGGCCAACACTTCACAATCAATGTGAGGTGGGCGCTGCAAGAGTCGATCTGATTTAGGAAGGCACCTCTCTATATTCATCTCCCAAAGTCAAATTGTTGCGCCACTATTCAATGCATCTTACCTGTGTATTGGCATGGGAGTTGGTCATTCCTTATAGCTTTAACATTATTATCTCTGTGTAACCTTGGTTTGGATATTTTTTCTGACCGCGGCCTCCACCTGCAGCAGTCCAAGCATCCACATATTTCTCATATATGCGCCCCCATTCATCTCTAGCACCATTTGAAGTCAATTTGCTATTTTCAGTTGGTAATCAAGTAACTATATCTGTGTTTTATTTGGATTGAGCAAACAAATATTTATTGGCATTGTGAAAAAAAATTTGCATCGGCCTCCACTTGACTCCCACACGGCCTGAGCATCCAGGTTCTAAATATATTTTGGAAGGTGGCTATATCAAATGAATTCATGAGATTTTGTGAAGCTCACCTGCAACAATCTTCTTCAACAGCATAGATTTGACTTGTTCTTCTCTGCATTCTCCAACATGCCTCCTCTACCACACACCTCTCTTTCAGGAGATTGCAGCCCCATCATAGAGGCGCCATTCATTTTTGTCCCACGTGGCCTCCATCCATTCACTCACCACATTCCTCCAATAACTCGGCTTGGTACAACACTCAACTTCTTTGAGCATTTGACCTAGTCAAATTTCTCTTCAACGACCACCCACAGGGGGCTAGTCTTGTCCCAACTCGCCCCAGGTACCCAAGGTATGGGTTGTTGGGCCGCTAGGCTAAGTCACGGGGACACCCTAGTGCATCAAAAAAAAATATGTAGGTGGTCTCCACTTTTCATGTGCCCACGAAGTAGTAATAGTCCTTTTGTGGTACAAAGACTTACCAAGCGGCTTAGCATACCTAATTACCCTGCAATCAACATCTAGTCAATGTTAAAATTTAACATTTTATTTCACAATTAGACTTTATCGTCCCATTAATTGTTCAAATTTAATGTTAAGATTACTGCTACACTAGCAATCGCACCTTAGTGCGCAATGGGTATGCCGAAGAGGTGTGGAAGGTCAATTAGGCAATATTTTGGTCTATTTTTTGTATACATTTGTGTAGTACATGAGGTCAATTAGTAAAACCTCAGAATCAGGAATATAATCAAGCACTATAGAAGATCATACGAGTCAATATAGTGTTGGAGATATTTTGGCAAACTATTGTATGGACTGTATATCCCTCCCAAAAAAATTTGTTCTAATGGGATTTTATTGAGGCTTAAACATAGTTTACATTCTTCTAGATCTCGCGTAGTTTTTCAAACCAACATGGTTGCACTATATTTATTTGAATTGGCTTTGCAGTTATTCAACATTTTTTACTTGATAAGTACAATGTAATTCTTTGTTAGAATAAATTAATCAAATCTATAGTAGAATTTGTCATTTCTTCTTTTCTTCATATGGTCAATCTTATACAATTAGCTCCTTAATAATCTAAACTCTGATATAACACCACTTGTATGTTGTCTATGCGGAAAATGTTTGCAATGAAATTCTTCTAATGTTATAACCATACAACAACCAAGCTTCAAGCAAAATGGTTTTAATTGAAATTTTTACAAAATACAAAAATACAAAAGGATAAATCTACAATTATCATAGTTAATAATTAATATATTTTTATATAGTTCATATTAATTGGTGTGCAATGGGTACGTTGAGGAACCTTTGATAAGTTGAAAATTGTATGGATAGAGTATAATCTTTCAATTAAATAAAAGTAGAATGTGAATTCGGGTTAAATGTTCAAAATTTTAGGATATGCATTATCTTCAATACAATAGCAAAAAACTAAAAATCTACAGTCTAAAAAGTAGAAATATATAATAATCGTATGGTGAATGGCTATAGTAGCTCAATTTGTTTACATTAAACAAAGTTGAAGAAATTAATGTACGCTTAGAGAAATTTGAATCATGTTGACTGATAGGACTCAAGATGGCCTTTTCAATATGTGTGTAGGGAATTTTATCTACCGCCATAGACAACCCAATGCTCCATGCCTTTTACTCTTCAAATGGAATTACCTCAAGCTCTTTCCTCTTTGCCATTTTTTTCATTGTTCGAGCTATAGATGTAGTTGCATGGAAAATCTATTTGAAACTATTATCAATGTCATGAAAATTTAAAAAAAAATTGTGAGATTTTTCTCATTATAGATGTGAGGTCTTGCTTGCAAAGGGCATCTTCTCCTTTTCTTCTACCTCACAACCTGATTTTGGGTCTCACACAGTACAAGGGACAACAAAAAATGAATTGACCTCCACATTGCCCATACCTATCAATCTAGCATTGATGTTATAGTTTTTCATCTATTTAAAAATTATTTGGTTGAAGTTAAATTTATTTTTTAGTGGCAAGCATATTACTCTAAATATGTATTAGAATCATTATTATCTATCAAGATATACATGATATGTGCATGTATCATAAATTACTAATATCAAAGAAATTGGTAGAAAAGAAATGGCCATGAAAGTAGATTTAACTTGTTCTTTCGAAGAGAATGTCCCTCTTTACTTAAAATTTCACAATTTATTTTTATTGTTTTGTATAATAAAAATTCATGCAACATAGAGAGGGGAATATAAAAGAGAGATAGAGGAAAAGAGAGGTAGTGAAAAGTAGGAGAGAGAGTAAAAGAGTGATAGGAGACAAAGAAATATGTAAATAAAAGTAAAGAGAGTGTGTGTGTGTGTGTGTGATAAAGACGAAGAGAGGGAGATAGAGAGGGGGGGACAAGGAGAATGATAAAGAGAGAGGGAAAGAGAGATAGAACAAGAGATAGAAATAAGAGATGTAAATAAAAATAGAGATATAGAAAAGAGAGATAAACTTGTAATCAATTATTTTGTGCCGAATGGGAGCTTTGGAAAAGGGTATGAAAATCCATCAAAACATGAAGGATAGAGAAATTTCATGATATGTTGTAGTTAAAATTACCCTTGTAGATGTGAAAAGAAATTGTGGATGCATAGATAACATGTGTAATTTTTTTGATAGAATTACCCCAAAGACATGGTCTCGCGGCCTACTATGATTGCAAAATATGCACAAAATGGGTTTGTTGAAAAAATAGTAGAACACACATATGCAATTGGCACATGTGAAGTCAATATCTACAACATTTGCTTTCTTTCTCCTTGCTTTTTCCAAAACATGAGCTTTAGATTAGGGTATGGAATTTATCAAAGGATAATTTGGAATGAGGATTTGTTAGATGTTATAGATGCAACTACCTTGGAGGATATGTATGCAAATTATGGAACTATAAACAAGGCATTTAGCTATTTGGCATAATGGACAACACAACACTCGATGTCTTGTGCTCCTATAGTAAAATTGGCTTCACATTCTCTTCTTTTCCATTTTTTCCTTTTTCTTGTACAGATGTAGCTAAATAGGGATAATCCATTTGAAACTATTGTCAATGTCATGAAAATTTTAGAAAATATGTGATATTTTACTCATTGTGGATGTGGAGTCTTGCTTATAAAAGGTGTCTTATCTTTCTCTTTTGCCTCGCATCCCAATTTGGGGTTCCACAAATTACAAGAGAGTATGGAGCAAATGAAATTACCTCTACATTGTGCATAACTATCAATCTAACTTTGAATTGTCCCTTCGGATCCTTAACGATTTATCAAAATAGATTTTGCAGGAGAAATATTATGAAATGGTCAAAGTCAATACATATAAGAAAACCATTGGAGAAGTGAAAGGTCAATACCAACTAGGAAGAGTTTTGAGTAGAAACCAATAGCAGCAGGGAAAGCATAAAAACAACAAAAAACAATCAAAAAAATGGAAAAAAATGATGAACGATTGAGATTCGTTTAATCATCTTGCATTGACACGGACACAAGATAGCCATTGATATGCTTTTACAGGTCACCTCGTTCACAGAGGGAACACCTTCTGCATGAAACTCTTTGATACAAAAATTTGGTTTTTTCCTCAAGGAACACAACCTTTTGGAGATTTGGAAAGAGCTAAACCCAGAGAAGTAAGAAGGCAATTAGACTGAAGCAAGCACTTATCCATGTAATAATTTCATTTAGGGTATTATTTTAGAGAGAAAGAGACATTTTCAAAAGGTTTGGAGATTCACTTGCCTCTGGAAGATATATGCGAAAGTGGTTCATTATCAATATGTATCTAGGAATTCTTGATTGCAGTTTCAAGTTTAGGACATGAAGACTGTCATTAGTAGCTTTCCCAATTGAATGGTCTCCATAGTAATATCTTTGAACCTTAACATGGTTTTCTAATTCTTTCAAAATTGGAGTCTGATCCTCTGTCAACTAGTCAAATTGCTCTATGCTTTTCACTTCAACAATGGCACAATAAGAGGATGCAAAGCAAACCAAGCATGCAAAATGATCGCACACCCACTTGAAGAATAAAACTATGTGAATTCTAAGCATGTACCTTTCGTAATAAAGATTAAGTTGCTGGCATAGCCACCTAAAGTGCAAGTTGCATATTAAAAATAGTGTAAAAGACCGATCGAATAAATAAATGACCATGATCAATTAAATCATCTCCCAAGGTTTATTGATAAATGTAAACCATCGATTATACTTTTCAGGTTGATCTTGTTCACATTGGATATGCCTTCAACGTAAATAAGTTGATTTTATCTGCTAGTCAAATTTTGTAAAGGGGAGGGACATTTTTTTTTGCAATAAGCTTGTAAGGGGGCCTTTTTTTGTTTTTGCATAACTTTCAAATGAGAGGGAAGATTTTTGAGTGTGAATAGTCGACGGGAAGTAGGTTTCATCACCAACATTTTCACATTGAGATGTTTTCAAAATTGTAATTTTTAATCTATTTTTTAACCTTCAGAAATTAGTGTACTTTGTGAAATTTTCAATGGGGCATAACTTTCACCCTATTTATCAAAAATTCACAAAAAAAAATAAATTAAAATTCATCAAAATTTTGAAAAGATTCTAGATTTTTAATCAAATTTCAGTTTAGGAAAGTCATTTTTTCACTATTTGTAAAAATCTCCATGAGTTATAAACAAACGATTTGGCTTCCAAACTTGACACAAGCTTGTAGTTCTTGTTTTACAACTTTTTAGAGGGTCTACAATCAAATATAATACAATTTTGGGTGGTTGGTAAGGCACAATTTTAGTCCCTTGTTGTGTTTGCATCATGGATCCAAAAATTGAATTGTTAACAACACAACTTTCACACATGGAAAGTCAAAGTACAACAACTACTTCAATCTAAGGGATTGTGAAAAATGATCAATGGATAACAAATGTAGTTTACTAGAGAGTTTGAGCAGTTTACTTATCGAAAAAATTTAGATGAAACAATGGGAATCATAGGTCTTCTTGTTTCTGATAATTTTCAATTTCACATTTCTAGTTGTACAACTCTTAAGCAAATGTGGGTCAAATTTGAAGATCTCTTTTGGTAAAGTTGATGAGTTCCTACATCATTGGTTTCTCATGATTTAGGGCAGAAATTATTTGCAGTTGTGTTTCCACTACAGTTGAGTGGGATGATTACTTACATGCCATATCAGACTTGTTTGGTGAATCCCATTTTACAAAGTTGGCAGGCACCTTTGATGGCAGCCACATCAACGTTGTCATCAACCCATCTAGACATCTTTGGTTTTTTTTCTATATCATCCTTCACATGGAGTATTTGAGCAGGTTTCAGAGGTTTCACCATTGTCTTTGGATCTTGTGCATCATTTAGAGACTTCCATTCTTCTCACATGGGAAGATATTATGCACCTATCTACAATTCATCTTCTTCCATGAGGAAGAAATGTTGCTCAACATTCAGGGATCACATTTTGTATTCTTCTTTGAGCATCACTTAGTGCTATAGGTTCTATGGTCTTATGAGGGGCTCCATAATCTCTCTTTCTCTCTTATGGGGGGAATATTTCTTGTACTTATGTCATAGAAGTAGTTCTTGGGGGGTCATCATGAGTCCTTCTATCTTCTTCACTTGTACATTCCATTGCATTTGCACCATTCTCTTTTTGGAGAGAGGTTTTTATTTCCCATTGGGTTTTCTCCTTTACTCCACTTTATGAGAGAATGATTTGTACATGAGTACCTAACATGGCCTAGTAATCGAGACTCATTATTATTGCATACATTTCTCCCTAAGTTGCATTTAAGGGGGCGTGTTAGTGTAAATAGTGTCTTTATCCATCTAGATAGGATATCATCTTTCTAGGATTGACCTATTCACAATTAGCTTAAGTTTACTTAGGCTTATTTTGCTTTTTGTCTCACTTCATAGCATTGAGACATGTGTCCTCATGAGTCCTCATGACTTGAGACACCTATTGCATGTACACTTGCCACTTGCTCACCCACTTGTCAAGTGAGCTCACATGTGTCCCATCTTTGGAGGGGTAGTTAGAGTTTCACTCCTACCTTCTCACCTCCTCATCCTTGTTGATATATGCAAGGCTTGATCATTGTCTTTACACACTCTTCATTTGTATATTGATATACATACTATTGTGCTCATTTTGTTCACTTGTGGAATTTTGTTTCATGCTCTTGATCTTGGCATTCTCCAACAATGACAAGGTTTAACATCTCGGGGGAGGAATGCAACAAAGCCAAAAAGGTAAACAATAAAGATAATCAAAGGGGATTTACTTAATGCATGAAATGTCACACCTTAGGGAACATCATAGTTCACATCACCACCAAGAGAGGACTTAGTCAAGGAATAAAATATCACACCTTAGGGAACACTAGCCATAGCATTACCACTAAGGGGAAAGTAATATGTCAAGAAATATCACACTCTTGTAGGACATCAAGCATAATATCACCACAAAGGAGATATGCCACATGGATTAAGAATACCACACTTTTGGTTGATAAGGTCACACTTCCTAGGAGATGTATACTATAATCACTAAGAAGGGACTAATTCTTTTGCAAATAATGACTAGGGGATTATATGCTCCCCCTTAAAATGTCAACATAATTGCTATGTTGTTATTTTAAGGAGAAAGAGGGGAAGAGGGGATCTTTGAAAAGAATGCACGCCACCCCAAAAAACTTATCCTTGCCCCCGAAGCATAGAGACAAGGGCAACCAAAAAAATGACCATCATGTTGCTGCTATGAAAAACATGGTTGCACTTAAGATTGTACCACCATGAATGGAAATGAGCAAAACACATAAAGCTACAAATGCCACATAGTGATGAGAAAAATGATAGGATGAAAATCATTAATGATTAGAAGAATTAGGTGCATAAATACATGGAAGAGCACCACAATCCTTAAGATGTATTTTATTACTCAGCGCCTTACATTCATAGAATGACCATGCATTCGATGATATGCACAAAAGGAATCTTTGTTGTAGAATTTCTTTCGAGTTCTTGGAGGAAGAGCAATCAAGCAGGCTTTGAGAAGCCTTGACAAGATATTCTCTTAATCAATAGTATGGGACATTTCTTTCTCTTGTGAAGAAAATCTTGCTTTCTTACTACAAGATGTCATAAATACACAAGACTCTTTAGGTTTAGATTGTGAGATTTTATACTCTCCCATAAAGGAGGGTGTAAAATCTAATGAACCCAAATCATCACTAAAACATGTATTTGAAGATGAAGCAACATCATGACCATTATTTCCACATGTAGTATCTATCATTTCAGGATGCACCAAGGTCAAAGTTATCTTAAAAAAATCTTGTGTGATGGTGTTGATATTAGGCGAAGGTTGTTTTAATTCTTTAGTTTCTTTCGAAGGAAAATAACCAAGACATCTTGTTGTTTCTTTTGTGTTAGGCACTATGGGGACGCGGATAACTTGTTCTTTCACTCCACATCATTTTCTACTATAACCAAATTGTTTCAAGATTTGGTACCCTCTTCCATAAAATTTTTCCATTTCTTTTGAAGAAGGTGGCTTTTCATGGCCATTCTCATCATATGTGGATGTATAATTTGTGTTTTTTTCCTTGCTGAAAGTTGTGGAATTTGATGTTTTTGATGACTCGGTGAGATTTTGTTGATATTGTTGTTTCTTCTTTCACTTTTTCTAATTTATGTGCAATCTTGTATTCTCCCATGAATGTAGGTGTAAAGTATAATGAACCCCAATAATCATCCAACAACTTTGTCACAAATGAAAGACAATCAAGATCATGATCAATTTGTAAAGGTTAAACTTATGTAGTTGGTGTCAATGTTCTAAGAGTATTCATCATTCCTTTTTAAGTTTGTAAACAATTTTCAAACTTAGGACCAACTTTTATTGTGTAAACCTTGTTTTTATAAGTGTATTTCAGTGGACGATGTAACATTGAAGGCACTACATTCATTTCATGAATCCATGGCCTACCCAAGAGGATATTATATGAAAGATCATTAGGCATAACATGGATAGGGGTTTGTAAAGTCACCTTACCAATCTTGATAGGTAATGTTAACACACCTAGCAGTTGTTTTCCCGCATTGTCAAAACCACAAATAGACAAATCAGTTGGTTGAATTTTAGCCTTATCTGCCCCAATTCTATCCAAAAGGTTCACACTACAAACATTAAGCCTTTAACCATTGTCAACAAGGGTACACCTAATCCCAACCTTGTAAATAACAACTAATATCATCAAAGCATCATTTTTCTTTTTTATTTCCAAAGGAGGTAATTCACTTTGATGAAAGACAATGTCCATACTAAGGGAATTCATATTCTCAATCAAAGCAACCACATCTTTTGGTTGTGTACTAGGGGGATGACAAATTTTTGTAAAGAGTTTTGAAGCATGCCATTATAAGTAGGTGATGTTTGAATCAAATCCCAAAGGGAGATCTTAGCAAGAGTGTTGTGAATTTGTTCCACAAGATCATACTCCTTTCCATTGTTTTGAGGTAAATGAGGGGAACTAGGTAAAACAAGTTGTGGGAATGGTATCGATGGAGGAATGGCTTTCATTTTTCTTGATTGCTTATTATTTCTAGTATTATATGTGTGAGCTACTATATGATAATTTGGTTGTTGTGACATGATTACTAGTAATTTTCTTTGCAAATCTTAGGATATGGCCATGAGGTTTAGGAGGTCCAATAACTAAAGGACTCTTAGGAGGTTCAAAAGGACTCGTAGGAGGTCCAAGAGGATTTTTTGGAGGTCCAATAATCAAGGGAGATCTAATGGCCAATTATGTGTTCATAACCTCAATGGATTTGCAAATGGGTAAAGCATTGGGAGAGGAACAAAAAAGATTCTCGTGACACTCAATGATTTGATCTTCTAACACCAAGGTACCTTTGTCACAAATAGGAGAGGTATCAAGAGAAGGACAACTATGATTGTCATGATCGTTTATGATTGCATTCTCTTGCACCATAAAATTCTCACAAGTGGGAGGGATGTTGGGAGATGAATGAAGACTACGTAAAGTGATGTTAATAAATGTGTCAATGATCACATCCTCTTATGCCATAATATCCTCCCAAAGGGAAGATATTTTAGGAGAGAAACAAGCAAGATTCTCATGAATCTCAATGATTGGGTCTTCTAATACCAAGATACCTTTGTCACAAGTAAGAGAGGTATCAGGAGAAGAACAATTGTGATTGTCATGATTGTCTATGATTGCATCCTCTTGCACCAAAACACTCTCACAATTAAGAGAGATGTTAGGAGATGAGTAAAGGATAGGAAAACTGATATTAAGAAATGTGTTAATGATTTCATTCTCTTACGTCGAGGTAGTCCGGTAATTAGGGGAGATATTGGGAGAATGACTAAAATGTTTGTTCATAACCTCATTTATTTTCCCTATATTTAACTCATAAATAGGGATATTAGAATTATATAATCCATTCTTAACCATATCAAAACCACATCTTTGAAAAGGAAACTTGTTGCTACTTGCCAATGTGTTGTAACAATATAGGGTTTTGAGTTTGTGTAAAAGATGAAAACTAATCTATCCAAGTTATGCAATGCTTCAAAAAATGTAAACAATTGTCCTATAGATATGATGATTTCTAATACTGAAATGCAACATTTTTTTCCCAAATTTGCAACAAATCAAGCAAAATTACACTTTTCTTACACATGCCATAACATTTTTCCATAATTTCAAATTAGACAGTTACAAGCAAAAATAGACTGATAATGCAAAGACAAAAACATGTGTAGAAGTTTCTTGAGACACCTATACAAGGATAGGTTTGCTCAAGGGCATCTGAGTCCTTGATCAAGGTTCAAAAAACTGAAAAAAAATGAATTTTTATGTTGTTAATGTTTCCTTCTCTAATTGCAAACAGGTTGAACAAATGATATTTTTCCAGATTTTACTCAATTTAGGAAATTGTAATTCAAAATGCAAGTGTGCAACAAAGGTGAAAATGTTTTTACAAGTTTTGAATGCAAGTTTTAGATCTAAAATGCAATGATTGACTAATTCTAAGATGCCACAACATGAAAAATGATGATTTTGATGCAAACTTGAAACAAAACAATGCAATTTTTTTCACTTTTTAGGCTTAAATGAAAGATGCAATTTAAATGAAATGAACAATTTGAAACTTTAACCAAATAATGAATGTGAAAAAAATCTAAAGATGAATGAAACAAACCCTAATTCAATTATGATGCAATATGTGATGCAATTTTTTGTCTTTTTTATGCTTTTATGATGCAAAGATGAAACCCTAAATGAAAGATGCAAAACAATGCAATGCAAAGCCTAAATCTAGGGTTTGAAAGACTGCCAAATCAAAAAATTATGATGCTAACATGTCGGGTTCACCAAAATGAAACAGAGAAAAAGGGATCCTAATGATCCTAAATGCAAAGAACCTAGGATGCAATTGTGCCTTTTCCAAGTTACATTAGGATGTAAATCAACAAGGTGATCAAATTGACTTATAGCCTTGAAGGTGAGCCAATCAGACCTGGATCTACATCTAATTGAGGGTCGGAATGGATTGGAAATAATTTGGAATGATTAATATAATGATCCTATATGTCCTAATATGAAAAATGCAAGATCTCGACAAATGGAAAATTGAAGTAGTCAAGTTCCGACAGATCTGGAAGGTGCAGATGACTATGTACTTTCCTAGAAAAATTGGTTTTGTTGTGCCTACAAGGATTGGGTCACCCAAGGGCGAGTGGGTCTTTATAGGGATTTTTTGATCAAATTTTGGGGTCCTCTGGTGCTAGATCCAAGCTTATGTTTTTTAGTTGCAAACTTATCATAATGTCGTCAATGAATTTTGTGAGTTTTTGTTGACAACTTTGTTGACAACAAATGCAACAATTTCCTCTTCAATCCTCTTCAAACCTGTAATTTGCACATTCAAAGAGGGAAAAAAAAATTGTGCCATATAGGGGCTTTCCTCAATCAAACCATGTGTAAGTGTTTCCACTTCCACAGTGGCAATGTCAATGATAAAACATTAATGGAAAGGAAGGAAATGATGAATGAACAAAATGTTGCAACTCACCACCCTTCAATGGATTCCTTGAAGGACTAAAGTCATACACATCTCTTCAAGGATTGGATCTTTCTTCATAGATTTTCTTGAATTCTTGGAAAACTACAATAATGTTAGCCTTCACAAGACAATATGAACACACATAAACATTGGCATGATTTTGGATCTTGAATTGATGCAATAAGACTCTGAAATGGTGCTCTTGACTTGCTCTAGAATGCTCTTGATTGCTCTTGAATTTCACCTCTAGCTTGTTAATAATCATGAGATTTTAAATGATGCAATAACTAGGTATTTATAGGCATTTTATCCAATTTCCCAAAAATTAGATCCCATAAGCTAACATTTGTAACGTGGATTTTGAATGTTAAAATGTAGCCAAAAACATATCCAAAAATGGGTCCTGGCTAAGAAGGGGGATCCATTCACCCATGGGAGAATGGGTCTTGGCCCAAATTTCTAGGACACTCAGTTTCAGGGGTAACACATGAGTTGGATGCATTTATTCAATGCTTGGTGTTTATTGAAAAATGGGACAAATCGGCTCCAAAATACATAATTTTAGGTCATTATGGGGTCAATTAAGCTCAATAATATTTTCGGGGGGCCAAAATATAATGTGAAATTGTTAAGGTATGCAATTTTCTACACTACAAATTTTCCAACTATATTTTTACCATGTAAAAAATTGTTTTCCATTCCAAGGGAACATATATACTTGCAATTTCAATAGTGGATGATTAAGATTTTGTGTTTTCCATAAATGCAATGGTTTATTTCCAACTATTGATGGCCTTCACATGAGCCTTAGACCATCCATTTCATGGATTCATAGGTATTTTTCTTGTTTTACATGGCACATCTATGACCTTCAATTCTTTGTCAAATTTCTACAAGCGATTAGGAGACCAAACAAAATGTTACATACACAAGCTAATTTTTTAGGCAAAGTTTTGATCATTTATGCATTTCCACACGATTCCAATTGTTGACGGACATTTAGGGTATCAAATTCTACTAGTCCAATTGCCAAGAGAACAACACATTTTGCAAATCACAAGTCATTGTATTATAAATAATGTCTATTACTAGATTTCTCCATGGCCATTTATGGATCTTCAAGGGAACTTCTATATGATGAATTGTGGTAGCTTTCTAGCTTAGGTATTCCTCTTGCCAATTTTTTTGGTTTAATTATAATAAAGATTTGATGAATGTCACAACATTTTATATCATTGCAAGCTTTATAACGGTCTCTTTATTCTATATGGATTTTTGTAATTTGAAGATGGATTATTATGTATGTTTAGTTGTTAGATACCATATTTTTATTGAATGTATATGCATAACTCATATTCCATAGTTATTTCAATGTGTTGCTTCTCTTGGTAAACTATGACTCTATAACCCACTAGATTAGACACCATTCCTAGAAGTTCATGATCAATCATACTCTCAAAATGAATAAAAATGTTTCAAAATTAGTTTAGGAGTAGATTAGTAATTTTTATGCACCTCATGAATTAGTTATTCATCCATGGAAGCATCCATAGTGAGCCATAAGAGAATATGTAATAAATCATGTGTTTTACACTTTTATCTTACATTTGTGCAATGATGTTCATATCATCTTAAAGAATTTTTATATGTAGAAGGTTAATCTTTGGTCTATTGATAACCTTTGGGGACAAATGTATATTGGATACTACTATTGAAACTTTAGTTTGTCCCCAATTGTAATTGAAGATAAATAAATTTAGGATACCTCTACAGACACCCTCCTAGGTTCAGTTGAGTCTGAAGTGAAGGAGAGAATTACACCCTTAGTAATAGGCCTACAATCACTCATTTTTTTAATGATTTGATTAAGCCACCTTCAAGATAAAATTTCCTTGGCCCTGAAGCAAATCAATTTATCTAGGAGTGTGAACAATGATTCTAGGACCCAATAGAATGGTGTCATTGTTGGGGATGTCTTAGTTTTTTTAGGTAAGAGATGATTTGGAGATTTTATTGAAGACCCTTGTAATAAATTGTTAGTTAAGAATTTGTACTACAATATACTTTTATTTTGATAAAATAAGTTTGATTCCTATCAACTTATCCTAATAGAATGACCATCATTGTTGAGTATAATTTGAATTTGTTTTTTATCTTTCACACCTCCACAACCTAAAATAAATTTAACCACTAAGTTGAAAAGAAGGAATCAAATGTTAAAAGGTTAAAGGTGAAAATGGAAGAAATGGATGATAAGATAGTTCAACTCCTAAAATGTAGACCACCTACTAGGGTCTATACCCTATTTCTATAGGATTTTTTTTTTAGTTTTCAATTAAGCCAATTAATAAGTGATCTTCCAATTTCCTTGTTTTTGATTAAGTAACAAATAGGTTTTGAAGGGAACCCAAAACCCTTAACTGTAAAAGAGTGATAGATACAACATCAAAAGAGTCCTAGCTAGAAACAAAACGCTGCCCACAAAGAAGAAAACAAAGGAACCCAAGGTAGCACAACAAAAAAGCCAACAAAAAACCACCAAAATTCCAACCCCTAGGCCATATTCCTAAGGATCTCTACTGCCTCCTGCTCAAGTTTGTTCATATTAATAGCAGATTTTTTGATTTCCTGGATGTTCACAAGAGCCTGATCTGCCTTCCTCTTCAGGTTCGCTCTGGTTCTGTTGCTCGGACCTCCACCTTCCAACTGGCTTTCCTCCTTCTCAACATCCACAAACACAGTCATCCTGACCTGATAAGCATTTTCCAAATTTTCCACCATCGTATTCATGGTCTTTGTTGTAGATTTTAATATTTTATGGCTCATAACAAGCACCTTATGGAGGGAATATTGGATATTTTTCAGCTTTTCCTCCATCTCAAATTGCTTACCATCATGGTTACTTTTGAAATGATGTAAGTCCTCAATAGTCTTTTTAAGGCTCTCCACCATGAATTTATTTTCTTCCTCAGTCCATAAATCGGTGGCCTTATCTCTGTATGTGTTATTATTGTCATCATACTTCTCCATTTTTTTGTTCATAGCCCTCCGATTCAACTTAATTTCCTTAATCTCAAAGAACACCCATCTAATTAACCTGAAAAAGTCCACAGACCCATTACAGGAAATGGCAAGAATATCATCAAGGAATTCATGTTCAGCTTTAAAATAATGGTCCTTCGCCTTAAGATTCCTAGGAAAACGGGGCCTCTCCTCTCTGTCAGTAGCAGGGTAACTAGAATATTTTGACGAAGGGGTCATCTGTGAATCCTCCTCATTAACATCATAAGAAGGGTCCTCCAAAACCTTTCCATTTCCCTTCTTATGGGGAGAGACACTAGATTTCCTTTTCCCCTTTACTGCAACCCTATCCTTAGAAGAGGGGGTCTGGTGGGATAGAGCCGACATGGCTTTAAAATAATCATGAATTAAAACAAGCAGGCCTTCATTGAGGATGGAATGCCTACTCGGATTTTGTCTCTAGTTTTGCAAACTGGCATTCAGGGAAGAAGCAAGATAGAAAGGGAAAGAAACCCTAACCTGATGCCTGAAGTGGTTAAGGAGCACAAAGTGATACCCAAAAACCCTAGTATATTGGCCATCCAAAGTGATGTACTCCATTAGCACATTCAACACCTTTCTCCAATGTGACACAATCATCACAGAGTCAGAATAAATTTCAGTCATCCTTTGCAGGACCTCCTTCTCCTTCTCAAACTTTGAATTTTTTTGAACTGCCTGGTCAGAGAGCTTCCTATCCATGTAGAACTTAATACCCTCCATGGAAAGTTTTGTAACCTCCGTAATTAGCTGCTCATTAATAACCACATTTCTCCCAAACAAACTTATCTCGCCATCCTTCCAACCCTTGGAAAAAAGCCTGGTAACGTTCGGATCCCAGCCATGGATTTTTTCAATGAAGATGGTAATTTTGCAGACTTATTTAGAAAGCTCTAGAAGTCCGAATAAACTAGCCTTCAAAATGCCCAAAAAGTGTGTGAAGCTCAAATCATTCAAATGGGAAGTATTAACGTTAAGCTTTAGCCTGCAACAAATAATAATTACGTTGCATTCCCAAGACTGCATGAAAAGACACTTAAACATCATTTGTTGGTAGGGGGAGTTTGCACCTTCCCGTGAGTTTGACCATATGTTGATTAAGGTTGTGACATCAACTTCCAAATCATCACTCCTCTGCCAACTCATCTTTTCCTTCGCCTAAACCCTCTTGTTGGCAAAAAAGTCTGCCACCGTATTAATTTCCCTAAAAGCATGAGAAATATAACATTTCTCGAAGTTGCTAATAATCCCCTTAGAAAGGTTAATCCAATTCTCTATAGACCAAGAGGGTTTTTGAAGGCCCTTTATACATTGAATAATATTGTTTGAATCCCCTTCAATCCAAACATTTTTCAAATTCAACTGACTAGCCCGATTCAAAACTTGAAACGCCCCAATAGCTTCAGCCATGCGATTGGTCTGAAAGCCCAAGGGGAGAGCCACCGCAGCAATGAAACAGCCATTCTCATCCCTAATAACACCCCCACACCCGGCAGGCCCAGGGCTACCCTTGGTCGCCCCATCAAAATTGATTTTAACCCAGCCAAGAGGAGGAAGGCTCCAATAGATACCATCTCTAGGCCCCTTAGTAGGCTTGAGAAGATTAGGCATGTCAACATTAACCTTCCAAGCATCAACCACTCTAAGCTCATACTCTTGAAAGCTAACCTTTCCCTTAGCCTTGATCTTGCTATTGAGTAGATTGAAGTTCTCTCTCACAACTCTGATAATCTTGCAAAAAACAACTTCCTTTGAGAGAGCATTATCCCTAAAGATTTTGTTATTGCGCTCTTTCCAAATGCCCCAGGTCAGGTGAGGGAAGACATAGTTCCAGAGCAGATTCAACACACAGTTGCTTGAAGGGGCCTTCCACTGATTGTAAAAATCCAATATAGTTCTAGGGAAAACCTAGTTGAGATCCCACAATTGCAAAATCCTGCACCATATAGTATATACAAAAGGATAGAGGAGAAAAAGATGTGAAGAAGACTATGCCTCTGCACAACAAAGGTAGCATCTGTTAGCAAAGGAGAAACCACGCTTACAAAGATTGTCATTAGTCAACAGTTTATTTTGAAGGAGGATCCAAGCAAAAATGTTGACTTTGGGAATAAGGTTATGCACCCACACCTTTTCCCAAATAGGGAAGGGGGAGGAAGAATAACAAGAATCCACTACTGAAGAAACAAAGTAAATTCCTGAGGAGGACAATTTCCAAACCAGAGAATCCTCCTGGCCTCGTGAGCTGAGCACAACGGAATTAAGGAGAAACTACAACGGTCATAGATCCATACTTATAGAGGAAATATCAACCCACTAATTATTACTCCAGTAATCCCCAACCAAGATGCCAAACCTAGTTTTGCAAGCCTCCATATAATTCCTAAAGATAGGGATATTACATAGCCAGTCATTTCCTATCCACTGGTCTTCCCATAACAATATTTTCTTGCCATCTCCAAGTTTCCAAGATGCTCCTTTACCTACAAGGTCCCTAGCCTTAATGACATTATTCCAGAGGGTTGATCCATGGGGGAGATTCTAAGAACTAAGAAATTCTTTGAAGGATTCAACCCCCCGCAGATATTTACTACACCAGATAGTATTCCATTCACAGGTGTCAGCATATGTTCTCCAGACCTGTTTCACCAAGAGAGCTTTGTTAAACACTCTAATGCTCCTCAAACCAAGACCCCCATACTTTTTGGGTTTGCACACATTCTCCCAAGAAACCAATAAAATCCTCTTCTTCTCCTCAACCCTTGACCAAAGGAAGCATTTCTGGATCTTTTCAATAATATCAGCAAACTTGGCAAGAATCTTAAACAAACTGAGGGCATAAACAAGCAAATTCTGAAGTGAAGCCTTAAGTAACAAAACTTTACCAGCTTGACTCAAAAGGACCCCTTTCCAGCCAGCCAACTTCTGATTAAACCTATCCACAAGAGAGATCCAAAACGAATCTGGAGGTTTAGTGCCCAAAGGAAGACCCAAGTAAATAGAAGGAAGAGAGTTGACCACACAACCTATAATATTCGCAATCTTCCTTTTCCTATGCTCAAGGGTATTGAAAAAGAAAAGCAAACTTTTTGCCCTGTTAATTTTTTTCCCTGAACCTTCCTCATAAAGCACAAGGGAGCTCTTTAGAGTTCTGGCTTCCCCAATAGTGTGAAAAAAGACATAGCATGTGTTATCTCTTTGTGCATGCAAGCAAAGATGATCGAACTATGGATGTACTTACTCGCTATTGTTCATGTTTAGAGGGCCTGCCTTGGTGGGAAAAAGTACTCACCCCAAGGGAATGACCCAAGCGGTAATGAGCATAAGCCAAGCTCTTCCAAACTACTATATAAATTTGTCATTTCGATGAAAATTGTAATCAATGGGAAGCAGTACATGATAGCTCTCCCCCAGTATCTTTATGATGCGTAAAGCCCTTGTTCTAAGGGTTGGGAGACCTCTCACAAGGAGTTTATCATTACACCCCTAAACTGGATGCCCTTATTACGAACCCTTGTGTAGTAGCCAAAAATCCCTAATATTTGTTAATGTCAGGAGGTCGGACCTCTGAAGTCGTCCCACATACTTGTGATTCTTAATAGAGATGAAGAGTTTGTCATGGGAGATTCATGAGAACTCAAGGCTTGGCTGACCCGTAGAAGTGAGTGTCGTGGAGGAGAGCCAGTGTGGTCAAGCTTCTAATCATCTGCTCTGAATAAGCGCAACTGGAGAAATCCAAGTGGGAATACAACAAATATAGCCATTTCTATCCTAGGTTTGTAATGCTTGTGAGTTAGTTTAACACTTTGCTTGATTTCAAAACGATCCAAAAACATTCACTATCCAAATTTCAAACACTTTGGCTTAAATATGGACTCCTTGAGTTAGCCTTGATATTCTGCTTGTCCCAAGGATTTATCTTTAGCGATTTCTAAATATCTTGACATTAATCTCAAACCCATATTTACCAAAGGCAACATAGGAAATTATGGCTTTAACCTCATGATTTTCACGAAATGGACATTGTGAAATTTATGATGTTTTTGACATAAACATCTAGTTTGGAAACATAATCAAAGACAAGTGTTTGTGGTAAAAATAACCTCATTAATCCAAGATTAAATCAAATGAACACCCCACATTGATGTATGTTCAAATCATTGACTTACCCAAAACAAGCAAATTGAGAAAAGAAAAACATTGGAAAAATCATTGAGTTCCATTATCCAAAGTCATTGAGTTTTATTGTCAAAATCATTGGTCCTATTTCCAAAATCATTTGAGTCCTATTTTACCAAAATCATTGAGTTCTTAGGGTTTCATCACTTTAGAGCTAAAGATTTTTTCTCACTACCTTGGTCTTGGAAAACAAAGGTTCACTCTAGGTCAACATTGGGCCAAACATCTCACTCACCCCTTCATCAAATTTCATCTTTCACTTCATCCAACTTTGCAAAATTTTGAGTACACCAACACTTTTTGACTTGAACATAAAAATCAAATCAAACCAATTGCTAACTTAGCTACTTTGTATATGAAATTTATCCTTTTCCATCCACTTAGTTAAGCTAGTTATCATTTTTGAACTAGCTCATCTTGAAGGTCATGAGTCTACCCTAAAGATTTACAAGTTCATAAACATCCTTTATCCCAACATCAAAACATCAAGAGAAAGTCAAAAGTGTTGTCCCAAAATGTTTGCAAAGATCACTTCCCACATCACTCATCTTTTCACCCCCCATTATCATCATTGCTCCGAAAAAACTTAGAGCATCCCTTTTACCTAGGTTTGAGTAAACTAGAGAGTTCAAACATTACAAAACTCAACACAACTCTCCCATAGCTGACACCAAATTTCTGGTAAAGACAAGATCACAACACAAGAGAATCATGGAGAAAACCAAAGTCTTATCTACCATCAGTGATCCAAATCCTCAAGAATTCGATCCAAGGAGTTATTCTACCCCATCACAACAACCATCATATCCATCAGGGCCATATGAGATAGAAGATATCATGAACAACCCATTTGGACTTAGTAGAGAAGAAATCATGGAACATCAAGCCTTAGAAAACATGGCTCCAATTTCCCCATATTTTGTTGCACAATCATTGACACGAGGATTAACCTCATCTATGATTTAACCAACTCTATCCCTTGTACCAATTCAACCCTTAACATCTAGTCTCTCAACTAGGATAGGAACCAACCTTGGTCTCACTTCATGTCTAGGAACAAACACAACTTTGGGTATTCACAAAACGACCATTCCATTAACCACCAACCTTCCCCAAGACACAAGTTGGATACCAACCTTTGGAAAACCACTTAAATTCCGTGACACCACAACAATCTCGATATTTCGAGCGCAACCATCTTCATCCATCATCACAAATACCCCAAGTATGCCTAATGATACACAAGGTAATGTGAACCAAGTGCCTCAAATGGGACAACAAGGGAATGTTAACACTCTCACACAAATTCAACCCTTGACAAGTGGTTCCAACAACCCCATTGACACATCAAAACAAGTGGTTACCCAAGCTACTTAAGTCAATCCATCATCTAGATCAAACCCATCTATCATCGATCCAAACCAAAACAATACCTTGGTTACAAATCCTATCAATCAAGGTAATACCTTAATCACACCTCAAATACAACAAGGGAACCCCCTACCCATTGGTCAAGGGAACCCTTTCAATCAGTTACAAGGTCTGAATGTGCCATTACCATCGCAATATCCCATGGCATCATCATCTTTCCCCACGATCCCTCTCACCATGAAAAATCAAAAGGGACCTCAAACTCACATTCCTCCATCTCAATCCACTATCTTGCAAGGAATGCTCAACAAAGGGAACCCTCAACCTCTCATCAAGAATCCGCCACCTACACAAAACATAAACACCCATAACCCATCACAGATGTCTCAACAATCAATCAATCCTACATTGCAAGCACATGCATTAGCTTTACAATAAGATTATCAACAATCCATCCAACAACAACAAATCCAACAAGAAGCCTTAGTAGCACAACAACATCAAGCAGCCTTAGTAGCACAACAAAAACAACAAGCAGCCTTAGTAGCACATCAACAACATCAAGCAGCTTTAGTAGCACATCAACAACATCAAGCCACCTTAGTAGCGCAACAACAATAATAAGTCTAGCAAGTCGCCTTAGTAGCGCAACAACAACAACAAGCCCAACAAGTTGCCTTATCCGCGCAACAACAAGCTCAACAACAACAAACTCAACAACAAAAAGAACAACAACATGCCTTACTAGCTCAACAGTATGCCCAACAACAACAACAACAACAACAACAACAAGGTTTTTACTATAACCCTCAGTAGAACATCGCCAATACAAAGGCATTAGGAACATATACATCAATACCCCAATCACCTTCACAGAATCTCCCACCACCATACACCCCATACAACACCTTATCATATCAGAATCCGGCATACAACCCATCCGTCATCCCAACATATGTTCCTCCACCAAAGCCGCAAGATGATCTAGCATCACAACTTAAGGCATTGTAACAAGAAATATAGGATTTTTCGGATGGGCAAGACAAAGAAGCCCCATACACAGAACTTATGTCCTTACCCATTTAATCAAAACATAGCAATGATAACATTCCCTCCTGGTTTTGAAATCCCCAAATTTGACAAATACAAAGGGAGGGGAAATCCTATAGACCACATCAAATAATTCAATGTCATGTGTATTGAAGTGGCTTACAACGATTCATATCTAATGCGCCTCTTCCCTCGAAGTTTAATAGGTACTACTATGGATTGGTTTTCTCAATTGCCTCCATGTATTAAAAATTTTCAAGAAATTGTCGATAAATTCATTGATCACTTCTTCAATCTTGACATGGGCGTAAGCCTAGAATATTTGTACACTCTTAGACAGAACAAGGGAGAATATTTTGCTAATTTCTTGCAACGGTGGAGGAAAAGAGCTAGTAAAAGCAAGTGGCCACTTCCCAACGAACAAGTGGGCATTATCATAGCAAATCTAGATCTAGATCTATCCTTCCACTTGAAAATGCAATGCATCACATCATATGACGAGCTTGTCCATAGAGCCCTTAACATTGAAAGAGCCCTAATCTCACAAGGAAACACACAAGTGTATAAAGACAACTGCCCATCCACTAGTTTTAATGACAAGCCTCGCTATTGGGCCAAGAAAAAGAATGTTACTAGTGATGGTGTTGTTGATGCAAAGGTGGTCTTAATTGCTCCTAGACAAGAAAGCACCCAACTCATGAATACACAACAACCATACACATCACCATCAAACAATCAACCAATGATCAATGCTGCAAACACTCAATGAGGAAAACAAAGAACAAACAATGCTCCTAAGTGACAATACACTCCCTTAGGGGAACCTATGGAAGACGTGTTGAAGAGGTTAATACAATCTAACCTTATCACATTCCAAGATTTCTTAAACTATCAAGAGCCACAAATCAAACCTCATAGCTATAGAGAAGATCACTTTTGTGAATTTCATTAGTACAAAGGTCATAGCACACAAAATTGTTTTAGGCTCAAACATCTAATAGAGGATCTTATTGAACAAAGGGACATTGAGGTCGATTAAAAATTTGGGAATGAAAATCTGAAAATTTACATGAACCCTATGCCTGATCATGGAAAAACAAAAGATTCGACAAAGGCATCAACTTCAAACAATACCCAAGATTCCACTTTGGGACATGTTTATGTTGTTTATGAGGAATCAAACATGTATTAAGATACTATTTTAAAACAAAGTCCCAACCCATCAACAGTGTTTGGCACTATTTTATACCGTAATAAAATCAAGTGGATATCAGATTGTGATATCTCTCCCACATATGACTCAATGATTGGACATGTTGAAGAAATTCCAAATGAGCCAAAAATATCCTTTGTTGCACTGATACCCACAAACTGTTGCATCTCTCCCACATGACTCAATGATTGGGCATGTTGAAGAAGTTCTAAATGAGCCAGAAATATCCATTGTTGCACCGATACCCACAAACTGTTGCGAAGAGTCTTTTACCGATGATATATTATCCACCCAAGAATCATGTCAAGAGGAGGCTCTTGAGGGTAACAAAATTATTCTGAATCGAGTCAAGATCAAGAACCCCTATCCCCAAAGTTTCACAAAGAACTAAGGGACATCTTCCAAACCATTTTAAAATCCAAATATTTCCTCGATATTACTCCTGAGATGTTTCTTTCGGATGGACATATAGACGTTCTTCATCCAAAACATGAGTCTCCCACTCTTGATATTCCTATACAAGAGCAAGTAGTAGTTGAGATTATTGATTCTTACAATGATTATGCATCATCGACATCTTTTGAATCAATACCAACATCTTTTGAAATAGTATTGGTAGATAATGATGTCATAGAATCAAAGAAAATAGTTCATGAGCGAGCAACAGTCAAGATTATTGATTCTTATAGTGATTGTGCATCATTGACATATTTTTAGTCAACATCAACATCTTTTGAAGCAGTATCAATAGAGAAAAATGTCATGGAACCAGAGCAAACAATTCATATTCTTGAATAGCAGGAACCCATAGCAATATCATGTGTTCATGAAAATTCTTATTTAGTGGCTATGGATTAGAGGATACATTATCAGGGAAAAGGATTAGGTATTGATCATACTTTCCCAATGTCGAGGGCAATCTTGTCTACAACAAACATCAACATATGGGGCACAAAGAATCCTTATGATGAAAATGTTTTCAATGCTACAACTAGTTGTATCATGAGTTGGCATTCACCCATCATCTCATACACAAATTGGGACCAATGTAAAAAGAAGAATTCCTAGCAAAGCAAGGCGAAAATCATCAAAGAAAATGAAGCAATAAAGAAAAAAGGACAAAGCAAATACAAATGGATACTAAAGAAAAATAAAGAAAATCATCCCTCAAAAACTCCATTCGTCAAAGAAACTATGGGGAAAAATAAAAAAGGGAAATGTATCCATCAAAAGAGTCCTCAAATACAAAAGCAAGCTTCTCAAGCAAGGAACAAAGTATATCCAGTGGTTGTTCCTAATTCCATGAAAACCTCCATTCCCACCCATCATCGCTCATCTTCGCAAGTTTGGAGAGTGAAAGGTTCCAAACTATCAACCAATCCATCTCATATTCCTTCATGCATGACACCATACACTCCATTCACAATATCCAATTCACATTGACCGTGTGTTGGTAGCTACCCTTCATCATAAGGATTCTAAAGAAACTTTATCACGATGAGCCTACATAGACAAGGTTAATTCTGGTACCAACAAGGTAGATCATAGTTCTTCAAAATTGCATTCAAGTGCTCATATCTTAGCAAAGCAGCTTCTTCAAGTAGGGTATCATTGGCATGTTATGACAGTGGCCTCCACATCAGTACCACCAGGTGATTCAACATAAGGCTAACATTTCCAAAAAAATCCAAAATGATAAAAATGATAAAAATGATAAAAATCCGAAAAAATAAGAAAAGGATTGAAAATAGTAAAGATAAAAATCGTCCTCCAATGAAAACCACTACGGTGGCGCTTTGGGAAAGTACTATGATGAAAACCTGGCAAACAAGCATCATGAGTAGAATTGAGCGTCTATATGATCCTTCTTAGATAGAAGCATCTCATCCTTGTCATGATAAAACCAATCCATCCAATCCAGATTTATCCAGATATTCCACTTTATCTTGATCTTGACAAAGATTCGATGTATACTTCAACTCTACTCATGGAAAACTTTTGACAGGCTCTTTACAATTTTATCTCATGAAGTCCCATAGCCCATATCTAACATGATAAAAATCTGCCAAAATCTTTGCATATACATTACCTATCTTGGTTATCCATTGCATTATGAAGAATTGCCAAACAATGGGGGTAGGTTATTGCACTCTTGTTTTCAAATAGCTCTTGATCCATGTCTTTTATCTCACAATGTGACATCGATATCATGATCTAAGTATTGTTTACCTCCAACATCTCATCGAAAACACCAAAAATATTCATAACATCTTATTAGAAAACACCAAAAACATTCATAAAATCTTATCCAGAAAATCCAAAAACATTTGAGAAATCATGTATAGTGAAAATCCAAAAACATTTAGAAAGTTGTAAAGGAAAAATCCAAAAAATTAGAAAACATCAAAAAACCCTAAAAAGGTCGAACATCGAAAATCCAAAAAATAATGTCTCCTTGTTGAACTACATCATCTCTGAGCTTGAACGTAGGCAAGGCCATCATTGATGTGCCCCCGAGACACCCTAGGTCAGTCCTTTAGCAGTCTGTTGTAATTAGTTGTTGTCTCTCGTTTGTTCATAACCTTGTCTTGTAAATCGGTCGAGTCAGTCAAACTACGTGGTCTCTGCATGTATAATGTAGGCAAGGCTAATCTTTGATCAACCCCCGAGGCCCCTAGGATAGGTATTTAGGTTAGGTTCTTGGTCAAAATTCAAAAATTCTCAGAAAACCCCAAACATTTGAATATTTAAAAAATCCAAAAACATCCAGATTAACTTTCAGAAAATCCCTAAACATCCAAATATTTCAAAATCCCAAAACATTCAAATATCTCAAAAACACAAAAACATTTGAAGAATGAAAATCCAAAAACAATAGAAAACATTCAAAAGACCTAAAAAGCCTCAAATATTCAGAAAACCCTAAACAACCTCAGAAAATTAGAAAATCCTAAACATTCATATGAACATTCAAAAAGACCAAAAACAGCCTCAAAACATTTCAAAATACCAAAAACATTGAAATATTCCAGAAAAATCCAAAACCCATCCATCCCATCTCGCTTTCACCTACAATAAACTTTCACCCATAATAAACGATCATCACCTTCACCCTTTGGCGAAACAAGTAGAAATCAATTATAGCAAGTTGTAAAGTGCGAACCCAAAATTCAAAATCTAAAGTCTAAATCATAGGTAAATGTGTCAGTGAAGTTTATAACAATAGCTCATCTTAGCATCATTATCCCAACATCAAACAACCCTCTGATCAACATGTCCTAGGATGTATCCTTCCTGCAATGGACATCAGTATCAAACGTCACCTTAGCTAAACTTAAACTAGGCAGGAGCTATAGATGACACTAACTGTTTGTCTTTAATCTTTTCTTATGATTTATCTTAATGACCCATTCCAAGGACCTCTCAATGATGTCTATCTAAAATGATTTAGAGAGAAAGGAATGGGGCATCGATCATTATCTTTCATTTGTTGTGCTTGTGGATACTCTTGTAAAATAATCTTGGCGCATACTTTCTTAGTTGTGTGTAGGAAGGTCATTTGGAGTATGTTGTTGACTATTGCGTATACTTTGGTCCAATATATTCTAAGCTTCTAACTTACATTCCAATGATGTTTCTGTATGTCAAGATGTGAACAAGAACTATCCTATCTATTTGTCGAGTCAAAGTCCATTACACTAGATACAACGTCATCCTGGTTATCAATACCTTGATGCATCGTGTCTATGTGTTATATCAAACAATAAGGAACGACGAAAAATCCCAATCTTGAAGTGTGACCATCTATCCTGCATTTCATTTTGCATTCTTTTGCATTGTCTCGTCACCATCTCTAATAAAGTCTCAATGGATCAAGGACTTGTTAGATCTTTTGAAGCAATCATCAGCAACAATGATCATTTATTCTTCATTCTTTTATCTTCTCTTCACACTAACCTGGTACCATGATAGTCAACAAAAACATCATCAATGCATTCACCCTACATCCACAATCCATCAGCATGCATGCATCTCATAATCACATCATAATCATAAAACATCCATCAGCATAATCATCCATATCATAATCATTGCATATCACATCATGCATTCTGCATCATCATTTGAGTTGTGAGGAATACTATAGATTTGTTATTCTAAGCATCTTAAATTGTTGCATACCAAAAGAATTTGCATCCATACATTTGTATCCATATGCATACATCATCATCATTAAAACATGCATAGAAAATATACAAAAAGAAATGCATCCATAACATTTTCATATCATAATCATCCATCCATATCATATCGTGAAAAGATAATGAAAAAGAACATAACATTGCATATCACATAGGCATAAATAAAATGCATCCATACATGATCATATATAAGCATCCATACATCATCCATACATGAAATAAATTCAACACATCATAGCATAAATCATCTGTATTTGTATCATATATATATCAAAAAATGTGTCATAGTACAAAATCTGGATAAGTGTATGTACATCGATGATAAGTACAATATCCATGAGGCTATCAAAAAAGATCCCATGAATGTATATCAGTATAAAGAATGGGGTAAAATAAAAAAGTGTTCTACATCGAAAAGGCTAGCCCTGGTGGCTATTACCCTCTCCAGCCTGCCGCTCAAGTTGATCCTCAACACAGGGATGTACATCGCTACACTGTGAAAAATTGGGCTGACGAAAAGCCGCTGGAACATTCTTGCGGTAATGTTTCCTATAGTACGTAGCCTTTGTAATAGCCTCTCTGTACAACCTAGCCAAAACAGTTTGACCATGTGTGGCTGCTACCATCACCTCAATCTGATGTCGCCTCGCAACTTCCTGATCTCTCTCTCTAGTGATAGCCTATACTCTCTACAGTGCTACATCCCTCTCAGCTGTCACCGCAACCACCTATTGTTGAGCCTGGTCTCACTTAATAGTCACAACCAAAATATGTTGGTAAGCCTGGTCCCGCTCACCTATCAAAGCCTACAACTACTGTATTTGAGCATCCCACAGATCTGGTGGTGGTGGTGGTGGCATTGGTTGTTGTTGCACTACTGGAGGCTACTAAGGAGGTTGTTGTCCCACTGAAGGAGCCCTCGGAACCTGTCCATCATGGCCATCCTAGCCGTCATGTCCCCTACCCCTGGCACCTCTGCCTCGTGGCCTCCCTTTGGGAGGACCACCTACTGGATCCATTAGTCACCTCAGAGGGACGAACCATGCATCATAAGTTGGAGTGGTCTACGCTATGGGCTAACCCTGATCATATGCCCAAGGCTGAGCAACCAACTGTCTGAAACTCTCAACAACCTCTAGTGTTAGAATCGTCGATCCCATGTTGAAACCTCTCTAGTTGATCTGGAAAAAATAGCTCTGTAAGCATCATCGGGCCTGTCCTATGCATTGCCAAACTATCTAGCCACTTTGTTAGGAAGGTACCGCTCATTCATGGTATGCTCTTGACCTTGCATGTAATGGGTATGTCTGGCGAAATAGATATGTTGTACATCATCAAACCATGGTGGTATTTGAAGCCATGGGCACCAGCAAAACACAGTCATATCATCAATCACCCATCTCTAGTACGGGAGCCCAATTTTTCTAGTGTGCCTGAGTGTGATGGCACCTCGATATCTCCAAACAACAGGATCATCTGGCTCCACGTTCATCATCTATACAATCGGTCGAAGCACGGCAATGTGCTCCCATGCCCAGATGTGAAGAAGAGTAACACTTGCACCGAGGGCTCTCCCATCGCAATAAACAAAGTCATGCAAATCATGGTATAGGGAGGCCAGCATCACGGGCCCCCATGCAAAAAGTGTCTTCATGTACAGCATCCTCTACCAAGCCAAACCCCATCCTAGACTAAAAAATTGACCTAGTCTATCCGAAGCCACCAAACCTAAAATGATGGCCGCAATGATCAATCTGAAGGTTGGTACCTGACCTCTGTATGTCTCTAAATCAATCTGCAAGGTGAATAATACAATTTGGTCCATCTCCATCACCTTGAGGCAAGCATCCAATCCAGCATCAAGGTTGTAAATCACACGATCACCATGGATAGGCAATCGCAATATCCACCACACGTCCTCCAATGTAACTATCGCCTCCCCCATCGGAAGGTGGAAGGATGAAGTCTCACTATGCCATCTCTCACACAAAGTTGTCATCATAGCCAAATGAGTCCTCACAACAAGTGTGTATGCAATGTACAACCTGATCTCTCCCAGTTACTCCTAGTGCAACTCTGAAAGATCACCCAATCTCTCAAGTACTGTGGGCCTATGCTCCCTCGACATCAATGGTGGGAAGACCTCTTGCACCCACGAAGTGCACGACGTTAAGAAATCATTGAAATTTGAAGTTATTTGGAATTTATGACTCAGAAATCACAATAGAGTCACTATTTACAATAGCGACGCTATAAACATGTGCATCGCCATATATCATTTGGGTGTCATCGATTGAAGTTTGGTACCGACGCCGCCAAATTCTAAATTCTAACACCTAATAAATGCATCAAAATTTCAAATTTCAAATCAAGTTTTGAATCACATACTGATGGTCCTGTGCCTAGAAGCCACTAGAACTCACGAACTCAATCAAAGATGTGTCGGGGAAGCTCATGGCACACCATTTCGTCAAAGCTTCAGAGCTCAAATCGCAAAAATTCCTTAAGTGTAAATGTACAAATGAATTGAAAATGACCCCTCTTGACCTATTTAAGCTAGAAAATTAGGGTTTTTTGCCCTAATTTAACCTCAATAATGGGGTTTATTATCATTTTCACCAATTTTTCCAATCTGGACCTAATTTTGCATCGCTTTTTGTGTTTTTGGCATTATTCTTGTATTCCGAAACCTTTCTGGAACCTTGGGGCAACTTTTGAACCTTTATTGAGAAATCAACCCAAATTTTGAAATTTCTGCCTGATTTCTTGAGGGGGCAGGGAGTCAATTTTATTCTTCCATTAGGGCATCTAAAAAATAAGAATTTTTTTATTTTTTGATTCGAGTAGCAATTTTCATCCGAAAAGAATTGTTCTTTGAACCGAAGCAACAGGCAACTCGCTTCAAAGAGGGTCAAAATGTAGGCACTGAAAAATGTCCTAATCAATGTCATACATTTGAAACATATTTATTAACATCATTTCCTCTTTATCCATCCTCTTTTCGCTTAATTGATTTAATTGGCCTAGCTAATTAGTTAATTACATCATTTTCATCTATTTGGCCTAATTAATTAAATTAGGTTAATTCATCTCTTTTTCACACTAACACTTCATCTAATTAAATTAAATAAATCAAAATATTTAATTTAATCTCTTAAGTCGTCTTATTTAATTAAATAACCTTAAGTTATTTAATTAAATATCACTTCATCCCCCTCCCCTATTTATTAAATAACCTAATTTAATAAATGTCTCTTTATTCTTCTAATTCCCTAATTGCATAAATTAAACCTTGTTTAATTAGCAATTAAACTAACTCTCCTCTAATCAAAGGGAATATTCCCATGGAATATTCTTTATCCCTTTTTGCACAATTAAAATTGTGTTTTAATTTGTAAAATCCCTTTTTCCTCACCCTAAAGGAATATTCTCTTTCCTCCAATCAACTCACTTAGCTTCAAAATTAAGTTAACCCTTTAACCTCTTTGGCAAGTTACCTTTGACTTGTGTGAGCAGGTCAAAAGTGTGTTTGTTTGAGGCAAGTGTGAGCCTTTGATTAACCTTCATCATGCATTTTCATCCATTGATGAGAATCCATGATCCATGCATCTCATCCCCTTCATCTTGAACTATTGATTAAGCTTTTTGATCTCAACCATTCATTCTTCATTTGCTCTCCTATAAATAGAACACTATTTGGAGACAAATGGATCCCTCTTTTATTGCAAACGTATGTTGTTAAATTTACTCACATACTTTCTCATATTTTACTCACTTTTTAGCTTGTTTTAGTTCATTTTTAGTTGCATAATAGCTTAGAGCATCCATTAATGGCTTACATGCATCCATCTTAGTTTGTGAATAAATTAGGGTTTTCATCTTTTAGCATAATTTTAGCTTAGATTAGCTTAGCAATTGCATAATTAGATCATTTGTAGCATAAAATCATGGTAACTTAGCTTGCATCATGTTCATTTTAGCATAAATTAGGTTTTCATACACCAAACACCATGGTTTCATTGATTCTCTTCCATAGAATCGACTAAAACAAGCTCACTAATCACGAGATTGGGAAAGGGTCGTCGGTCCACATCAACGCGACACCAATTCCACAACAAGATAAATTTAAAATGGATTAGAATAGATGTTTTGATATCTTTCATAATTTAGCATGTTAGGTTTTGATGAAATGTTTAGTTTTAATCTTGTTTGATCGATCTTGTTGAGATTCAAGTATTGGTGGCTCCGTTATGCTTCAATTCTTCATGGATCACGTGTAATTCAGCCCATAACAGTATCCTCTCATCGACAATATCTTACAATGTATCAAGAAATTAAAAAGGGTTGCCACCTAACAATGCTACAATACATTTCAATGAAGGTTAAGGTTTGTACAACAAACCATATAATATTAATTGGTCCAAGATACCACAACAACATGATAGACAAATGGATCCTAGAAAGGGAATTTCAAGAAACAATGCGAAGAAATCCAAGACCCTTTGTGAAAGGATAACGTGAACTTCCAAGAAATCTCATTATAGTGTGAAAGATACCATCTCCCACATGATCCTCTTAAATGTGCAATTGTCTTATCAATGAGAAAGAATGAATATTTTCATAATGAGGAAGGTGTTGTAGAGTATTATGAAGATGAATTTGATTAGCTTGATGCAATTTAATATGAATGTATGGATGAAGAAATTGAATAAATTGACTATAATGTAGCTGATCAAATCCTTCAATATGATCATACTGTAGTTCCAAATCATTATGAGTTACCCTCAAGATTTTGAATACTTGAGGGAACTCGTGTATTAAATATTCAAACCATCAAATGAACACATAAAATTATTAAAGTATTATTATGCTGAGAGGTGTCTATAGTGGCATCCACAAAATCAAAAATCTACGTAAGGAAAAACTCTTCAACTTGAATTTGACGTGCAACTGGCACTATTTTGCTTTGTTTTAAAGTTGTTTGTTGTTTCTATTTTAATTCAGGAGTTTTATGTAGGTGTTGGCGATGGTTATTGAGACTCCTGTTAATTCATGAAAATATGATTTTGTGAGAGCTTTGCAGATAAAATGATAGAAGAGAATTTGAAAAATGAGTCTTTGGAAGAGGTGAATCGAACAACACTTTCGACTGGATTTGGTCAAGCTTTGAAGCTCTTGATTTTGGCTCTACGCGACCAGTAGACAGCTGGAACGGCATGGAAAATGATTCAGTGGATTCCTTTTGGGGAATATAGAAATAAACATCTTTCTACCACAAAAAATTATTTTTGTCCCACAAATATGGTGACATAATCTATTTTAGTTGAGAAATTGGCGACGAAATTATTGTGGTTTGCAGAAAAGTTAGCGAAAATTAGGGGTATTGAAGAAGCGATTTTTTGGTGGAGCGAAGCCGACAGCTTGGTGAATCTTGCTATGTTCATGCATCCACGTGTCCAGGGGTCTCTGGTGAGAGTTTCAGGTGGT
>VDFB02279025.1:0-48244 GCA_007258455.2 Sequoia sempervirens
AGTTGTCACACCTCATAGGATGCCAACACTTGTCATAATCTGGTTGCATCTATCTCTCCCCTTGGCCTATATAACCAAGGCATTTCCTTTGCAATCTCAATTCTCAACCTGAATATGTCTTTGATTTTGCATCCTCATAATGCTATTTTGCTTCTGGAGAATTTGCATTACTCTCGTGGAGACTAACTTTGTGTTACTATTTTGATCTTGTGTCATTTGCTTTCACAGTTTCATATCTATTTATTTGCACTAGTTTTCTAGGTTATTCATCTTTTTAGATTCTAACATTTGTTGCAATAGATTTTTTGAAGAAATTCTAGGGTTTTCTTGAAGCAGATTCGAGGGTTTCTTGTTCATGAAATCGTAGATTTTTTAGGAAGATTTTCATGGATCTATTTGTGTAGATTTGAAATTTTTTTTGCTAGGTCGTGAGTTATATTTACAATTCATGGACGAATTTTTTCTGATTTCTAGGAGGATTTTCTAAAGATTCATGGGATTTTTTGGGTATTTTTTGAAGACTAGTTTTTGCACCTAGGGTTTCTTATGTGTGTAGCATCTTCATCTGGGTAGAGGTCATGATCTGATTTGGGTGATCTTGAAGAATATTTCTAAAGATTTGAAGAGTTTTTGAAGAAAAAAATCTATAAAAAATTTGCTGATTTTCAAAAGTTTTAGAAGATTTTTTCCGAAAAATCTTGTTTTTCGTGAGTTTTGAGGGTTCTCATAAGTTTTTTAAAGATTTTTCTAAAAAAAATATTGCTTTTTCACAGTTTTTGAAGGTTTTTTCTAAAAAATCTTGCTATTTTTGAGCCTCTTTTTAGACATTTTTTTCAAAAATCATGAGAGTTGTGCCAGTTGATTGTCCAGTGTCTTGTGCCAATTGATCACAAAATTTAACTCATTTTTTAGGATTTTGGAAAACGGGAGGGATGGCTACTTTGACCAACATCATGTTGGAAAGTACGTAAAGGTTCAATGGGAAAAGTTATAATACCTGGAAGCAGAGGAAGCTCACAGTTTTTGAGTGTCGATGTCTAGATTTGATTGTTCTATGAGAAAGGACCAGTAATCGCTAGATAGTTATGCTTCTCCAACTACCAGTCACTAATGATATGTTTCTAGAATATCATGGATAAACTTGGTTTATGTTTGGAGGATGACCATTAAGGGATGGTATTAAAGTATTATTGTAATATTTAATGGTCATCTTAGCTTTAGTCAATAGTTTACTTTTAGTTAACTTAGTTAGCTTTTAGTAACTTCTATTTTTGTTTTAGTTTGTTTTAGCATCTTTCATTTTTTTCTTTAGTTTTCTTTAGTTAATGATTTTTTTATTTTTAGAAACATCATCTTGTAATTTTCTATATAAGGAGTATTCCTCTCCTTTTGAAAATACAAAATAACGAATATCAATTATCAATTATCATTTCAAAAATCCCTTATAGAAGTAGTGATCATGTAAGGCCAAAGCATGTATTAACTAATAAATTGATAAGTTCTTGTATGAGGTAATGTTTCTAATGTTATGCCAAATAGGAAAGACTTAAGCATTGCAAAAGAGAAGAAAAGGGTAGAAAATGACACAAAAAATAGTAGTTGTGTAAAGAAGGTGACGGAAAAAATAAAAGTTCAATACAATAGCAAGTAGTCAAGAAGAAACTTGTGCCTAATGCTCATGAACATGCAATACCAACAAGTGTATTAGACTTATCATATGCTACTAATTTGTTACATAGAGAAGAGGTCAAGTTACACAAGGAAAAGATAATGTTGCACATTATTAAGGACCATTATAAGGCCACCAATAAAGTTTTATATAACTTTGATGCCAACCTTGACCATTTCATCAAATATTATAATGAAAAAGATCATAGAAGTGTCGAGTCTCTCATTTTCTCTACTCCTATTAATGATTTGAATGACTTGTGGACCATGTATTTTGATGATGCATGTTCAAAGGATAGTTTGGGTGCAATGGTTGTCCTAGTTTCACTTAGTGGTGAAATTTTTCAAGTATTCCTTCAAGTTTACTTTACAACTTACTAACAACATTTTAGAATATGAGGCTTTCATGTTGGGATTAAATGTTTCTCACAATCATAGAATTAAATGCTTAATAACATTGAGATTCATATTTGATTGTCCTACAAGTGAAGGAAATCTACACAACAAAGGATGGAAGGTTAAAAATGTATAGGAATGTAGTTTGGGACACCATGGAATTGTTTGATGTAGTTGGAATTGAATGGATAGACATATAAAAGAATGTTATTAATGATTATTTATTTGTTGAAGCATCTGATTTTGAATTGTGATGGGTGTCTACTCACTTTTAATGTAGTGTTGAAGTTCTTATGAGGCCAATTACATCAAATAACATCTATAGCTATCATGTGTTTGATGACATTTAGAAAATGTATAGGTTTCTAAATTACATTGATAATTTTGATAGGAAGATAATCGATTGGTATCCTATGATTGAGTTAGAAGATGGTAAAGAAATGTTGTTGGGTGATAAAATAATACAACTAAAAACCAATACCATTCCCAAGGAACTAGTAGCATTGGAATTAATGTTAGAAAATATTTCTACAAGATTAGAAATAAACCCATTAATAAGGACAACATTGAAGGTGTAAATATAGGCATTGAAGCAACCCCATGATGATTTACATTGGTAAGAAGTTAAAAATAACTAAAAAATAAATGTTGGTTGCACTACTGAAAAAATTTAAGAGTGTTTTACATGGTCCTATGATGAACTCAAAGCTTACAAGGACTTGTTTCAACATACAATTCCTCTCCAGCCTAATACACAACCCTTCTAACAAAAATAGAGGCTAACAAATCTTACACTTGCTCCACAATTGTAAAAGAAGTTAATGAAATTAAAAGAAGGTATTATTAAAACTATTTGATATTCTAACTAGGTGTCAACTTTTTTATAGTTAGGAAGAGGAATGTAGAGATACAAATATATGTGGACTTTAGGTATTTTAAGATCAAATCTCTTAAGTATAACTAGTCACTTACAAGCATGAATCATCTATTGTAGAAGGTAACCGGATCAAAATTGATGTCTATGATGGATAGATTCTTTAAATATAACCAAGTGGTGGTCAAGGATTCAAAGAAACACAAGGCTATATTTACTAATTCTTTAGGAACATATGTTTATGTGAGAATGCCATTTGGAATAAATAATGTAGGTTTGACTTTCCAAAGGGAAATGGATGTTGTCTTTGCAGGCCTCGTTAATGAAATCATGGTGGTGTACTAGGATGAATTAATTTCCTACTCCAAGGAAAGGAAAGATCATTACAAGATCTTGTAGATAATTTTAAAAGGTGCCTTTAACATGGGATTTCATTAAATCCCAAGAAATATACATTTGGCATGGAAGAAGGCAAGTTGCTAAGACACATTAAAATGGGGTGAGGATAGATCGAGAGATTTAAGGTGATTGAGCTCATTCTTGGGCTTGAAACAATCAAATGTATGCAATCCTTCTTTGGAAAAATCAAATTTTTTAGGAGGTTTATCCCTAACTTTGTTGAGAAAACCAAGGCAATCTCTAAGATGTTAATGAAAGCATGATCAATCACATGGATTGAGGAATTAAATGGTGCATTTTTAAAAATCAAGAAAGCTCTTAGATAAGAATAATTCTAGGTGATTCTAAATTATTATAAATCTTTTAAACTCTTCTCATTTTCTTCATTCTATACTATTTTTATTGTGTTGTTCAAAAGAACAAGGATGGATATGAACAACCCATTGTATTTTTTAGTGTCTTTACAAGGTGCCAAATTGAGGTATTCAATTATGAAAAAGCATGATTATGTTCTTGTTAAAGTAATAAAAAAATTATACCATATTTTGTAGGTGCAAAGACTATTGCTTGTGTGCTACATACAAGGGTAAAAGTGCAAACCTATGTCACATTTTATAAATGAAATGGCCAACACAAATACAAATTTTCAACTTCGACTGCATACAAGTGGCCTTTATGTTTTGAATTTCAAAATGATGTAAACTAATGGAATGTAGAACTCTTGATGAATTTTATTCTTGTAATTTATTTATTTTTAAATGGTTTGATATATTTTTTATAAATTTAAGAGCTAAATTTGAATTGTTGAAATTTTTAGAAAAAAGTGAGGTCGATGGGATGTCACAAAAAAAAAGCAAACATTTTTTTCCCTAATTTTTTTCCCCCAAATATCTAACTTCAATATCTAGTGATGGTTTTAAAGTCAAAATTCACCAAAACATCATAGTTTTCATGGGATGTCAACTTTTGTCTAATTTTTTTATCATTTTTAAAAACCAAATTATACCCTTTTGGAGAGGGTTCTCTCCTCTAATGCACCATATATATTTTTTTTAAATATGTTTTAATATTTTTTAAAAAAAATTAATTAGCCTCATGTTTGATTATAAAAACCTACTTAGAATAAAAAAAATTTAAATCATAACAAAGCTAATCAAAATATCAAAAAGGTATTTTTTAGATTTTTTATGAAATTATCTCTAGTTGGAGAAATTTAGAGTTGAAGTTGAAGTTGAAGTTTTTTTTTAATTTTCCCCAAAAGAGGAGTTAAGTTGCCAAGTAGACAATTTCGATTGAAAGGGTTTCAGCCAAAACCTTACACATAAGATTAATTGCAATTCAAATTTTCAATGAGAAAAAAAATATTTTATAGTTTCAAGCAAAATGGTTTCACCCGAAACTGTATGTGCCACATATATTCCATGTGGTTTCAGGCGAAACAATCTCCCTCGAAACTATTTAGTTGATCAAAATTGTGACACAACTTTGTGCTTTTACCATAACTACGAAAGGCATGTTCAATTAATAAGAACCCTTGGGTAATGGTGTAGATGGATCAATAAGATCAAAGATTGTGATTTGTGATGGGTCTAGATAATGGCTAGTTTTTTCTTCATCAATTTATGCTTTTATCATTTTATTTGCTAAGTTTCACATACACTTCCAAGACTTCATACATCTTTCATATGCTTTTTATGCACTTTGATAGACCTAAATATATGGAAATATAAATATGATTGTGTGTATGTATGAATGTTCATAATATTTAGTGTGTTTTTATGATTAATTATGATTGTTAATGATATGAATGCCTTGGTAGCAAAACTAACATCTTGCAGCCAAGAAGACTATAGTCCGCAGTAAATAACCATGGATGGTTGCAAGAGAGAAACTAGAATGATTAAAGCGCAACAATTCCAGAGGAAAGCGAAGGTGGCTATTGAATGGTCAACCATGAGTCACCACCATTACACTTTTATCCAATAAGGCAACTAGAAGAAGAAGTTTGATCCAAATAGGAGTGACCCATGACGTGACAGTTTCCATAAAACACGTCCCTGTCATGGCGATTAACCGTTAGGGGTAGAATCCTAGTTTGGTTTTTCTTCTTCTATTTCATATTTATGGTTTTATGTTTCAAAGACTAGTCCTCTCCCTATTCTTGAGGGAGAGTGGGCGTATGCATTAATGTTTTGTTTTTAGTCCTAGAATGAATAAGACTCCTCCCGAGACTATATATTGGGTTATGTGGTTGAGGAGCAAATCTAGCAGTGTGATTGTTTTTACCGGTTAATAGTTAATTGTTGTTAGTTTTTTGTTATCAAGTTGCAATAGATATGTATTGTTGAATGAGAAATCCTTAGAGATTCTTGTTAAACTATAAGAAATCCAGATAATTTCATGCAATATAGGAGTTTAGTTTGTTGTCATAATTTTTTGATTAAGTAGTGCATATTTGATATCTTTTGTGGGCACAACAACTCAAGCAAGGGCCACTCGAGGTACTGCCAACCCACCTTATTTTTTGTTACTAGATTAGATGCTACATTATTGAATCCATTTAAGATAAGTTTTCAATTATATGCATGTGAATTTCATGAATAATATTTTATAGCATGAATTACATCCTGTAACATTACATTGAACCATTCTCTGGAGAAGTTAGAAATCAGAAATCAGAAGTCAAAAGTTAGAAGTTAGAAGTATTAGTTAGTTGCAAGTTCAAATTCCATAGTTAGCAGTTACAGTATTAAGCAATAAGTACCCATAGTATAAGCAACAAATTTATGTTAATTCCCATGTTTTGCAATTTTATGGTTTATTTCCTTTTCCAAGATTTTATCGTTTTCAATACTTATGTGACCACCTATGTTTCATCAATATAGGGCATAGTCAGGATCCTTGGATGCACATATAGTGCCAGCACTATCAAAAGCTTACGAGCCCTAGTTGATAATTAAATGCAACCTTTTATGAAGGTTTGGTAAAATGTTCAATTAGGAACCCATCCTCTAAATTGTGTGTCTATTTGCAAACACCAAGTTAATCAGACGTTGGAAAGGCCTTACAATATGGAGGTGCAAGTTATAAGTTGGTTAAAGGTCAAGGTTTGGCCAAATTGATAGTAGATACAAATCTAGATGTAACTAAGGTTAGTGAGGTAAATTCTAATTATATATTTGTTGGTGTAGGATTTTATTTTATTTTCCCTTATAGTTTTTTTTTTACTCTTTTATTAAGCTTTCTTAGGATAATAAAGTGATTTTTTATTTAATAACTAGGAGATAAAGTGATGAGGTGTCTCTACCCTTAAAGGGTGGAGTATTTAATTTTTCACCACTTTATTTAATATTGATGGTTAGTAGTGGTCAATTCCTATTGGTTGATTTGCCACCTCCATCCTCTCCTTAATTCTTTATAAACTCACTACTTAGCTTGTATTTTTCATCTTGGAAGCTCTTAATGTAATTTTGTCATCCTGACATTGCATATCTCTCGGAGTTGTTAGTTTGCATTGTTTATGATTTTCTAGTTTATGTAGCTTTGGATTTCTCTTATAAAGTTCCTTGGGTTATTCAATCTATTTCATATTTCTAACATGGTGTCATAACTTTGTTTTGAGAAATCTAAGTTATTAGATTCCTAATTGAGAGATTTATTTTTCATGTAAGATCTTGTAAATTCTTGTATGCTCTTCTCTTGTGTTTTGAATAATCTAGAGAATAAAAAAGTGTTTATAAATATCTAATAACCTCTTCATATTGCATATGTGTTTTGTGAGATCTGGGTGATTGTAGTCTTTTTGGCTATATTGACTATAATTTTTACTATTCCAACACATCCAAGAGGCTCAAGAAAGTCAAGATTGTTTTTTTTTCATCCGATTTGGAGATCATTTGACATAGTTGCAAATAGGGGTTTGAAGCTCAGATATGGCGAATAGTTTTTGTAGGAGCATTTTCGGCCAAAAAGGACCTTGCCATTGCATTCAAGAGGCCGAGGAGACAATTTTTTATATAATTTTTTCCTATATTCCATGTCAGGAGCTACTAAGGAAATTATTTTTTTCCCAAGGAGCCATATGGCCACAAAGTTAAAAAAATAAAAAAATAAAAAAATAGGCACTTATAGCATTAAAGCGCTAAGTGCTTACAGTGCTGCCTAGTGGCTAAGGAAGCTACTAAGGGCTTAAAAACCCTCGTGGCCCCCTGGCGGCTAAGTAAGCCGCCAAAGCTACAACTAGCGGCTAAATTCGTTCCACAGACCTGCAACCGCAAGCAATTGTAAACTAAACCGCCATAGTGAAATTTCCAATTGCGACTGCCAAATGTGTAGACCACTAGTGGTTATTCTCTAACTATGACAAAATAAATTGACTGAGTCACCCAATCATTGCCACTACACCACCCAAGTGCCACCTCCACCAACAACATCACCCAAAGGTTTCCCAAGGGCCACCAAGGCCCTCATATAGGCCAAATTGAGCCCTTTTTCAAACTTGCATAACTTTTTGTCATAGTGTCCATTTTTTATAAACAAAATATCATCAAAAATTAGGAGACGAGCACTTTCCTTCTATAAAGGTATTGAAAAGAATTTTTTCCATTTTTTTCCAAATATTTTAGGTTGAAGCTATTTATTGTTAATTTCTTCAATAAACTATAACTTTCATCCTGGTGCTCCGTTTTTCAGAAATAATAGGCGTTGGAAAGGTATTTAAGAGAACTATACAACTATAAGGCTAATTTTTCCATATTTTATCTTAGGTTCATTTTGTATCAGAATTTTAAATTCTGGCCATTGTAGGCCTATTGAGAATTGGAAAAGGCTTTGTAAACTCACTAAACTATAAAGCACCAACCTTATAATATTTAGGGGTGATTTTTTATACTAATGAAAAGGGTGGGGGTGTTTTAGCATTCATGTGTTCACTTTTTTTAACACTTCTTTTTGCATCTCTTCATCATGGCTCAAACAATAATTCCTATTCTAACTACATACAACTATTCTAAGTGGAAGTCTAAAATGAAAATTTACTTAAGAAGTCTTGGTTTGTATAGAATAACAATAAAACTAGAAACTGAACCTACTAAAGATGAAGAAAATCCTAAGTGGTTTAATAGATGTGAAGCATATGGAGCACTGTGTTTGTATGTATCTCTTGATTTTCTCTTTCATATTGAATCTTTGAATACACCAAATGAAATATGGAAAAATAAGGAAATTAACTCTATTTGGTACTCAAGATTCTATGAGGGGTCATATGTTGGAAAATGAACTAATCAGTTTAAGTCCAAGCAACTTCAACACAATTCAAGATTTGTTCACCAAATTGAAATCACTAAGGCTACAACTAAAGAAATGTAGATTTGATAATAAAGATGAATAATTGATTCTAAGTGCTATCTCTAAACTAAGTTTTGAATATTTAGTATTTGTTTCTACCTTCTATGCTACTAAGGATGCACTTGGGTCTTAATTCACCATGACATCTTTGGATGATTTTGCTACTTCTCTCACATGGGAGCAAGACAAGCTAATCCAGATGGGAATTCTAAATTCTTCTAAGTCACATGCCTTGGCTACCAACCATGGAACAAATGAACAACAAGGACAAAGTGGTAATAAGGATAAGAAATAAAAGAATAGAAAAGAGAAGAAGGATAAGAAATTAGTTGCTCCAAAAGTAGCTAATGAGACCTCATCTTCAAAAGGTGACAAGCCTAAGAAAGAGAAGGTCAAATGTGCCCATTGTAAAAGGCATGGTCATGATGAGCACAAATGTTTGAAGAAACAAGTTGATCACTTGACACACTATTGAAAATAATAATATCAGTGTTCCTAAATCAATCAAACAGAGTTCAGATGACCTGGGTCTCCCAAGGCTAAAGACAATAGCAAGGGGAAAGGAAAGGGAAAGGCCCTTATAGTAGTTGCTTCTTCACCATCCAATTGGGTTCTTGATTCAGGTGCCTCGCACCACATGGCTTCATCTGAAGATGAAATTGCATCTTTGGATCTATGTACTATGCCTTCCATTTTGATGGGTGATGACACTCCCGTTGAGGTGTGTGGAAGAGGATCTATTGATATGGGTGATGACACATTTTAGGATGTTCTTTCTGTTCCCTTATTATCAACCAATCTTCTATCAATCTACCAAATCACTCACATAAGTACAGGAAAGTGAGTTGATTTTTCTCCTAATTTACTGGTGATTCATGAGTTGCACAATGATTCTATAATTGCAGTTTGGAGAGAAAAATCATTAGTCTCAAATTTATTTTTTCTCTCACTTTGTTCCCGATCCACCTTCGTCTATTCTACTCACTCATTTTGATGATGTGAGTAATTTGTGGCAACAGTGGTTTTGCCACTGAACAACCGCTACTTGCAACATCTCATTCAACAGGACATGGTTATAGGATTTCCTATAGTTCATTTTTCTGATGGTGTTTGTCAAGTATGCATTCTTGGCAAGCATCCTAAAGATAAATTTGACAAAGGAAAAGCTTGGAGAGCCTCACATCTTTTGGATTTGGTACATAGTGATTTGGAAAGGCCATTTCCACAATCTCTTTCAGTAGGGTCAATATGTTTTGGCATTCATTGATGAATTCTCCAGGTACACCTTTGTGTACTTTCTCAAACAAAAGTATGAATTCTTTGATTCATTCTTGGAATTCAAGGCTTTTGTAGAGAAACAAACTGGGAAATCCATCAAAGTTCTAAGTATAAATAATAGGGGGAATATATCAACCACAAGTTTGTGCAATATTATACAATAGAAGGCATTTATTTGCAAAATATGGTTCCCTATAGTCCTTGGCATAATGGAATTACAGAATGAAAGAATCGGTCCTTAAAAGAGAGCTAATTATATGATTCACTCCAAGTCTTTGGCACCACCTTTCTAGGTAGAAGCCATTAACTGTGTGTGTTATATCTAGAACCGAGTTCCTCACAAATTTGTGAAGGGGGTAACTCCTTTTCAAGCTTGGACCAGTCAGAAACCCTCAGTTAAGCACTTTCAAGTGTTTTCCTCTAGTGCATGGGCCCATATTCCAATAAAGAAACACAAGGCTATGGATCCAAAAAGCAAGCCTTGCATATTTGTTGGATACCCAGATGATGTCAAAGGCTACAAGCTTCTCCATCCTACCACACATGAGTTGTTCATTAAGAGGAGTGTTCATTTTGAGGAGAGTCCTTCCAGTTCTTCTCTTACCACTTCTCCAACCACTATCAATTTGGATCCCTTGCATCATTATGATAGTTCTTTAGAGGATAATAATCCTTTCGATCTTGATGATGAATCTTCTTCCTCCAATTTAGATGATGACAATGATGATGAGGGCTCACATAGCTCACCTTCAGAGGTTGATGATTCTCCTCCTGACTCTCCTTCTTCTCTAGTCACAGGACCTCTTTGGGCTCGACAAACATTGCAATCAATAGGGGATTAGGTAGGGGATCCTTCAAATCATAGAAGAAGATGATCACAATTTTAGGAGGCTTCACATGTCTTCCTTACCATAGCTTCTAATCCATAGTCATTTCAAGAATCTTATGGTGTCCCCGAGTGGGATGTAGTGATGTAGGAAGAGTTCAGTTCTTTGGAGAGGAACCACACTTGGAATCTTGTCTCACTTCCCAAGGGAAGGAAACTTGTTTGATGCAAGTGGATCTATCAAATAAAATTTATAGAAGATGAGTTAGTTAACAAGTACAAGGCTTGCTTGATTGCCAAAGGATTCTCCCAAGTTTTCAGGATTAACTACTTTGAGACTTTTGCACTAGTCACCAAAAGGAATTACATTTGACTTGTCCTTGTTATCACCACATCACATAGATGGGAAGTTCATTAGATGGATGTGAAGAGTGATTTTTTGCACGGTGATCTTTAAGAGGAGCTATACATGGAGTAGCCACAAGGGTTTGTATAGAATCCTTTACTTGTTTATTGTCTTTGTAAGTCTCTCTATGGCCTCAAATAGGCCCCTCGAGCTTGGTATGCCAAGATGAACTCCTTCCTTCTGAAATTTGGGTTCACTTGATGTCATTTTGATCCTAATGTCTACATTTTGTAGCGGGATGATACTCACACCTTCCCAGTTCTCTACATTGATGACTTTTTTATTACAAGTCACGCATCCACCATTCGGGTAGTGAAAACTGCCCTTCATGATCAATTTTTGATGTCAGAATTGGGCTTATTGCACTTCTTCATTTCTAAAAATATCCTTTTTTTTCAATTGAAAGATGATCCATGGTATAAGTATGTTATATTCTATTTTGAGAATATGAATTGTCTCCCTAAAATGAATGATAATCACCAAACAACACTTAAGTTGTAAACCCAAAGGTATGTGTTGATACATAATGAGTTAACATGGAAGGATAAAAATGGTATACTATTCAAATTCTTAAATAATAAAAAATCCAATAAAGATATGAATGAATTTCATTAAGGAATTTGTGTACATTTTAAGTCCAAGACCATTGCACACAAGATTCTCAAAGCAATACATTAGTAGTATTATTCAAATATGTGGTTGACACAAGAAAATGTGATGCTTGCCAAAGTTTCTTAGGAAATTTAAAGTTTGCAAGTGCTCTCCCTCTTATATTTGTAATGTTTGAAGCTCCTTATAGCAGTGGGGCATTGATTTAGGAGGAGAAATCAAGCAATGGATATAAATAGATTCTTATGGCTATTGACTATTTCAACAAAAGGGTTGAGGCAATTATAACCTATAATACTACATCTAAGGTGGTAGTTGATTTCTTTATGAACAATATGATTACCAAGTTTAGTGTGCTTACAATAATCATTATTGATAGTTATATGTGTTTTAGATCCCATCACATATCAAGTTTTTGCACCAAGTATGGAATTGATTCGATTCATTCATACCCTTATTATCCCAAAGGAAATGGACAAGTTGAATCCAATAATAAAATCCTCATTAAAATAATTAGAAGAACATTAGATATGAATAAGAAACTATGGGATGAAAAATTGAAGTGTGCATTATGGGCTAAGATGCCAATTATCTTGGAGTTGCTAGTGTATAGATTACTACATGATGATGAAGAAGTAAATGATGCAATTTTTCAAAAGATACTAAAGCTAATAAAATTGTATGTAGTATTGTACATAGTAAAATCTTTCCACACAAGTAAACAAGGAAGCATCTCTTTGACAATAAGTCAATTCAAAGAAAATTCTAAGTTGGTGATATGGTTCTCATATAGAATGTTGGATTAAAGGATAAAGGAAAACATGGAAGGATTTCATTTGGCTTGGGTTATATGTAGTTGCAAAGGAGTATGGTCACAATGTATACTACCTTAAGGGTTTAACATGAGATTTAATGGAGTTGCTAATTCATGGCTAACATATTAAGAACTACCTCTTTTAATTAATAGTGTTATGACCAATACATAATGTGTTGTGTTATTTTTTTCTCCTTGTGAAATTGTGAACCCTATTGATTATGATGAAGTGTATTTTTCCCACTCCCTCCTTGTTTTCACTTTTATTGTTTACTCCCAAAGATTTGAATTCTTGCTCTACCTTTAAGAGACACACATCACCAACCAAAGCAAATGTCAAGACTCAATCTGAAAATGTAAAAAATACTAAATTCTTAGCTCCCTTATGCATTTAGCTTTATTGTGCCATCATATATAATGATTTGAGAAATGTTCAAATGGACATTCCTTTGGTAAAATTTCCTAAATATTTTTCTTGATCATCCCCATGTTCGTATCAGGCACTAAAAGTTGTAAATAAACCAAAAAGTTTTATTTCTATATTTTATGTAATTTTGGCAAAGTTTTGGAGTTTTAGTAGAGTGCCAAACTTCTTCCTATAATTCAACCTCCTATCTTAACCACTGCATAGACCACTAAGTCTATTGGTTCTATTATCTCCTTCATTTTCCTTTGTTTAATTTGTTCATGGTTTTTTCAACACATTTGGATTTTTCCTTCTTTGTCTAAACCTCTTGAATTCCATCTTCTGCATCTCCACATTCTCCCATTCTCTTATTTTTTCTCCTTTTCCCTTTTACAAAATTGTAAAGTTTATTCAGACTTCTTCCATTCCCCTTCCATTTCTTAACCTCCTAACCTCTAGTTCCCCAATCCTTTCTTGCATTAATTCTAACTTTATTTCTTGAAAATTATTTTACACTTCTAAACATCCATACTTCCTCTAGTCCTACCTCTACTTATGACCATCACTTATGCATTATATTCCCAAAAGGTTTCTGAATGGCTTTATCATTCCTTTCCTCCTACTATATGGAGTTCCTTTAGACTTTGGGATGTTCTTACCTCCAATTCCACATATTTTTCCTGTATTTTTGAAACACTTCACTCTCCCACTTCATCCATTTGTAGAGTTTCAATGGACTTGAAAACTTCCATCCCCGTGTCCAATATTGATCTCCAATCCTAAAGTGAAGCCATGTACTTCACGTCCTAACTTCTCATCTCGCATCAAAGTTTCATATTTCCTCTTGTTTGCCTTCATCATTCACCAGATCTTCCCAAAATGGCATTAATGACTAAATTTGACCCTACAATTATTCAACTAGGTTTCTTCTACATAAAAAATCAGTGTTCATCCCAAGGGCATGGATGTACAAGTGCAGTTTCAATGGTAGATGATGAAGAATTCTAGTTCACCTTGAATGTGGCAATTGAGTTCTAGTTGTCGATGGGCTTCATGTGAGTTTTAAATCATCCATTCCATGGATTCCATGGGATTTAACTTGTCTTGCATGTCAAATTTATGACCTCTGGTTATTCTTAGTATTTTTGCAAGTGTTTGGGCGACCAAATAAAATGATATATATACAAGTTTTTTTTGGATATTTTTTTATCATTTCTGCATTTTCCATTTGATTGCTAGCATTGAGGGACATCTAGGGTTTCAAATCCTATTAATCCAATTTCCCTAAGAGTGGTATGCTTTTTAAATCACAAGGAGGTTATTTTATTGTAAATTATATCTATTACTGAATGTCTTTATAGTCATTTGTAGATATTTATGGGAACTTCTATGTGATAAATTATGAAAACATTCTAGCTTAACTTTTCCTCTTTCCACATTTGTTGGCATGATTCTAATAAATGTCATAATATTTTAATTCTTTGTAAGATTTACAATGGTCTCAAGATATATATTCCATATGAATCGCTACAATTTGGAGATGGATTATTAAGTATGTTTAGCTATTTAATATCACATTTTTAGTGTATTTATATGCACAACTAATATTTTATGGTGATTTCAATGTGTTGTTCTCTTGGTAAACTGACTTTGTAACACACTATATTAAGCACAAATCTTGGAATTCCATGATCAATCATACTATCAAAATCAATAAACATATTTCACTAGTAGTTGTAGAGTAGGTTAGTAATCCATATGCACCTCATAATTTAATGACTCGTCTAAGGAAGTATTAATAGCAAGATGTAAGATATATTATCTTAAGGAATCATATTTTGTATACTTTCATAGGTTATTCTTTGGTCTAGTGAAAATATTTGGGGCCAAGCATACATTGGGTACTACTACAACACTTCTAGTTTCATTTTATCTCCAAATTGTAACTAATCCAATTAAGGATACCTCTAGGAAAACCTCTTAGGCCTAGTTGTTCCTAAAGTGAAGGAGAGAATATACAATTTCAAAAAAAAATTAGACACAAGGACAACTGAGGGGGGGTGAATCAATTGTGCATTAAATCCTTAAGCCCTCATTAATCATCAAACTTTTACTAACTTTTAGATCCTTATTAAGCATCATCAAAAAGTAAACATATGAAGCATCAACACAACAACACCATACACAAGAGAACACCAGATTTACATGGAAACCCTAATCAGGTAAAAATCATGATGAGGATTAACTCACATATATATATATGAATATAAACACCAAATACAATAGGCTCACTGCCAGTAGGGCTCACTATCAAGGGCTCACTGCTCGGAAGAAAGAATAGAAGAAGATTGTTACAGAGAGATTCACTATCTTAGAGCAATAGGAAAAATCCACCACTACAAGTCTACACCATCCACAACCTTCGGCTCATTGCCTCCAATAACTTCAGGCACACTAAAAAATGTAGACACCTTTTGCTCACTACATCTAGTAGCCTTAGGCGTTTAATCTCACACTTAGATCACCACACTTGATCGCATTCACATCTTTCACACACCACACTTTACCACATCACATCTCCAACAATTAACCTTGCTTATATATCCTCTGCAACCTCAAAAACCTTCTCCATGTCGGCCACAAAGAAACATATGGACCTCAAACATGCACCCACTAAAAAGGTCAGCACAAAACACTTCCACGATGGAAAGAAGTGAAGGAAAAATGCACAAAGGGTTACCTAGGACCCAAATCTACACCGACATGTTTTTCCATGCTTCTAAAACCAACAAAAAACCTTCGCAATTAGTGCTAGCACCTAGGTCAGCCAAACCTTCACTAACACTAACAAGTGACCACATACACACCTCTCCAAGTTTGAAAAAAACATGTGGACCAAAAAGAAACACTTCACAACATCCTAGAATATTCTAGCATCATCAAAATATTCTATGACACTGCCACAAACACCTGAAACTGAGAACACCATCATTTTGTACAACTAGACATATTGCCACATAACACAACTTATGAATCCAAGCTTGCAAAGCAGTTGAACACCACATACTCTAGGGAAAGGTAGGAACAAACAATATCAACACATTCCCAATTCTACAAGACAAGAATCCTCAATGCAGAGAAATGTGGAGCAATCTCATTTCTCCTAGACAACCTTCTACATAGGAAAACACACTGTCAAACACAAATTCCACTGTCGCACAATCCAAAACCTGAGTCTCTAGATATAGCATCTCTGAAAACCTTTTATCATCACATCCAAATCACACAAGAATATCTTCAACCATGAAGAAATGTGAAGCACAACACAGAACACACCTCTATCACACAACACACTCTCTTATTCAAATTTTATCAAAAGCACTTGGAAACCAAGTGAACCAACTACATCAACAACACCAAAAACACTTGCTCAACATTTCTATAGCATTTGTAACACCAAAAAACTCTCCATCTACAATACCTGCTCAACACCACACTAGAGGTTGACATTAGTGACGACACTAAAGGCAACGTAGTGCAATACACTCACTGCTAACAACAATGACAACACTGACAACAATCTTCTTGACCATATATAACTCTTTTTCATGCAATACACTTCAACAACTCCAACAATATCCACATACTAGGGGTTGACATCAATGACAACACTAATGAAGACACCAACAATCTCTAATAATCTAGCAGATCTCCAACACAATTGTGTCGCAATCACTATTTTTTTATGAGATAATTAGTCCACCTTCAAGATGACATTTCCCTAGAAATGAAGTAGATTGATTCCTCTAGGAGTGTGGGGAGAAATTATAGGGCCCAACAAGGTCCTCCTTTTTTGGGTTGTAATGATAAGGTACATATTTCAAGGCTTTGTGTGAAATTTTAAATATTACACCCAGTCATAGTATGATATTTGACTGAAGTATCATGAACCTTTGGTGATAATAAAATCTTATGAAATGCATAACATAAAGGATGTAGATTTGAACAATGGGATTAGTACTCTCTAACATCATAATTATAATGTTTCCTATAAGCATATGCGATTGTAATAAGAATAATTATTCTTAAACTTGTTAAGAACTATGGGTCAAGGACTGTATTAGTAGAATGTTTACTCTATGTCAATATTTGATAATTAAATGTCATGTTAGAGCATTTGAGTTGTATTGTTGTATATATCTTTTATCCTTACTTTTTGACATTTACTTATTAGTGTATTGCTTTCTTGCGTTTAGGTTGCAATTTAGACGGTCCTTCATTGGCCTCTTTATCCATGACTACACTACATCAATTTCAAAGTATAATTAGTTGATGGGTGATCCCATAATGGTGTGTCCCATTTTTTGGCTAGAGTGAGACATTGAAATCATCTTTTTAAACCAAATTTTCACTTTCTCACCCATAACAACTAAACCATTAAGAATTTGAAGATGATGTGAAGTAGTGATTTTTTAGATTTTATATGTCGATTCTAACTTTATTTTTTAAAATTTGAAAAATGATTTGTATTTTTTGTATGTAAGCTTTAATAACCTATTTTTTATAGTTAGCAACATTTTTTAAAAAAAACATTTGTAATAGAAATGGAATCTGTGATGAGCGGGAGTTCGGTGTTTTCAAATTCTGGTGAGGGCGGGTTTGGAGGAGAGGAAGATTCAGCGAATGAGGACAATGCAGATGGGATTCTTGGTCCATGGTTGATCTTTGTTTTCTCCACAGGCCTTTTCCTTGTTTTTTTATTTGTTTCCTTGGTGGCTTGCAACCTTCATCAGGTGTCATTTCTTGTGGCTCATTGGTGCCTCATGTTGTCTTCTTTGGTGTGCTTGTTGGTTGCCTCCTTGGCACAAGTGTTTCTTCAGCCTCTTCTTTTTCCTCTTGGTGTGTGCTTGGGTCTTCTTATTGTAGTGAGTCTATTGGTGTGGTGTAGGTTGTCTTTTGACCTTGACTGGCATGTAGGGTCTATGGTTGATCTTATTGTTTTTGCCTGCTCATTCTTCTCTTCTTGCGAGGATTTTCCTTGGGTGTGTCTGTGTGGCTTAGTTGCCTATGGTCCCCTGTTGTTGGGTGTTGTTGATTAGGGCTTGCCTTGGCTATCATGCTATGTTCCAATGTTTTTCTTTTTGATGTTCTCTATTTTGCTTGAGCCTTCTGCGGTGGGAGTGGTGGAGTGGTTTTGGCTAATCCTTTTCCCTGGCTAGCATGTTGGGGGTGTTGTTGTGCCTCATTTTTGTGCTTAGTCTCTTCATCATTTCATTATGGGCTCTTCTTGCCTTTTTTGGGCCAAAGGTGGGCTTTCTCTTGTGTCATCTAGTGAGTATCCTTTGTAGCATATATTTCTGAGCCTCGTGAGGGTCCTTCTTCAAGGTTGTTTTTCTTTGGAGGTTGTTTTGGGTTGGGTTCTTACCCTCTCTACTATTGTGTGGGGTGTTTTCCTAGATGGTTGGTTTGGGCTATTTCCTCTATTACCTTAGGTTTTTTTCTTTGATATGAAAGTCTCTTTGTTCTTCGTTTAGATCTTGATGCTAATTTGGATCAAGGGAGAAGTTACTTTTTATTGGCAGATGGCTCTTTGTAGTTGGAGGTTTGTGATGGTGCTTTGTAGGTGGGATCCTGCTAGTGGTTGTGGTGGTCTTATCATGGGCTCTTTGGGAACTTTGTTCCCTCTTAGAGTTTTGTTTGGTGCAACCCTGTTTCTTTTGTGCTCAAGGAGGGGAATGTTGATTTTTTCCTCTTACTTATTTTCCTTGATTTTCCAAAGGCCTGGTCCACCAAAGGATGGTGTGCTTTCTCGTTCTTCTGAAGTGTTGGCTCTCTTCCATGTTCCACTGGCTGAATCTTCTTTTGAGGTGAAGACTGCTCCTATAGAGGTGGATTTCCTTCCCATTGAGGTGGAGGTGGTGGCTTTGGACGGGTTGGGTTTCCCTCCTAGTGGTGGTCCTATTGAGGTCGGTTCCAGAGGTTGCTAGAGATTTGTGGCTTTGGTGGAACGGTGTTCATATAATCCTCTCTTATGGAGGGAGCTCTTTCCTCTTGAGGTGCATTGTGAGTTGGCTTGCTAGGTTGGTTGGAGTTTCAAGGCGGTTCTTGCTTCCCTAGTGTTTTTTCAGGGGTCTTTTTTTGGGTGATGTGGATTTTCTGCATCATGGTTTTTTTTTTGGGTGATGTTCTTAGCTCTGATTCAATTCTCCTAAGCGATGGGTTTGCAGTTGCCTGGCTAATGCAAGCGATATCTGAGGGTTCAAGGTCCCTCCCAAAACTTGGTTGTAAAGGGTTGAAGGTCCCTTCAAAACCTTTGGGTTCTAGGTCCCTATAAAATCCTAGTTTTGTTTTCAGCGGCCTTTTTTGTTGTTGGTTTGGGTTATTTTTGGTGTAGATATGGGTAGTCATGTTGTTCATTTGGTGATTTTTTGTTGGTTTGTTGTTGATTATCTATGTTGTATTCATAGGTAGCTTGTTCCTTTTTGAGTGGGTTTCGGGTCCCCATTAAAACTTTATTGTTAATGGTTTCAGGTACATTCAAAACTTGTTGTAAATGGTTTTAGGTCCATTCAAAACCTATTTTTCCCTTATAATTAAAACATTTTTAAAAAAAGTGAAATTTATTCTATTTCGTATACTTTTTTTACAAAAAAGAATAAAATTATAAATTTGTAAACATAGATTAGTAATGTCGATACCTAGTGCCTAGATATTTTTTCATAAATTTTTACCGTATATTTTTTTTTTATTAATTTTAAAGCAAGATTAATTATAATATAGGCATAGGTTTATTTCATAATGCATAAATTTTCTATATATATCCAAATTAACTTATTTTTTGTTCAAACAAGGACATCAATAACTAGTGTGTAGATATTGTAAAAAATAAAATCTTTTTTTTTAAATTTTTTTGTGTGTGTGTGGAATAAGAGACCTTGATGTTTAGTGAAAAACTATGTTCACTAGAAAATAAAATATATATATATATATATAATAAAATTAAATATATTCAAAATTATATTAAAAAAATTATTCTAAGGAATACATACCTACAAAATGGAATTTCTAAATGACTTAATTTGATCTGCCAAAAGGAGAAGAAAAATCAAATTTTTGTTAGCATTTTTATAGGTGTGGAGGAAATTCCATTGAGGGTTTGATTTAAGAATAGGTGGATTCTATCCAAGGGGTTTTGATATAACCTCCTTCAAGTAAACCCCATTATATGGAACCTCTCAATGTTTAAATCATTAATTTTAAAAAAAATGTTTTTAAGTAAAAATCAAGATGTGTAATAAGTGAGACACTATTGTAGTAGCACCCAAATGAAGTAGACATCCTAAGGGTCCTAGTGCACTTTAGTATTTTGAGAGAACAACATTGACTTTTTTATGCTAACTTGAGGTGCAACAACCTAATGCTTCCATAGGATTCTTGTGCTCTTGAGCATCATGTTTGTTATCATAAATTCATTTTTGAAAATAGTTTCATACATAAACATGATTGTTTCATTATTAGTTAAGTTTAAGTGCAATACCCTCATAATCACCAGATTTCATAAAACAAAATCTCCTAACATGTCTTGGAAGTATTTCAACCATGTTGGGTCAAGATTAATATGGTGCATCATGGCAACCTAAATAAATTTTGGTTCATATTTTATCAACAAAGACCGTAAAAGTCAACTTGGATTCATTTTTTGTAGAAATTTACAGACCACCACTAAGAACATTATTGGTTCATTGACAATTTGGAAAGGAAAACATTGGGAAAAGTGCAACATTGACAATATTAAAGACTCAAATTTTGACATCCATTCTTTTAAAGAAGGTTGAGTTGTAAGGTTGGAAATTAAATCAAATCTTAAATAATATTTCTAAGATGGACACACTTTTTAAACTACAAATTTTAACAATCTAAACAAAAATCTAACCATGTTTCCAATATATCATTGAAGGAATTGAACTCCTAAATTATGGGTAGAGAAAACCTACAACTATTATCAATGAAAAAAGATAGATAATTTGTGTTATGATGTTACAATGATCAATTTATATCTGGGTAGGATTAAAAATTTTGGTATAAAAGAACTCCTAATTAACCTATTATTTTTTCCCTTCCTTTCAAACTCTTTTGGAGACTTTTTATTTTGTACACTATACATTTTAATAATATGCTACATCCTAAAAATCATTTCAACAATATAGGGGTGGGAGATATATTTATTGTTGAGTTTCACGTCACTATCCTTCATGATTTTGATGGGTTACAACATAAGTGTTGGATCATTAATCTCTTGTCACATGCAAGCAAAGTGATTCACATCTCCTCCATCACATAAATATCTCCCATTATCAATGTAGCCTTTTACATGATTTTCATTCTTAACTATCATTTTTCTTGATGATTTCTCTCAACCATTGGGCTTGCTTGTGATGCCTCTTAGGTCCTTCATTTCAAGATAAGGAGTGTCATTTCTCTAATCCTTCATGTCTATTCCAAAAAAACCTTTCTTTATTGAAAAAAACCATTTCATTCATTTTTAAATCCTTATGGTGTGTTTTTTCTTGCCTTGTTTTTGTTCCTAGTTTTCTATTCTTGGAAATTTAAATTTATTCATTTTTTGTGTGATCTCTTTGCAATTGTCTTTCCCTTTTTAGTATGGCTAAAGATAAAAAGTTTGTACCCCTTGTAGTTTTCAGAAAAAAGGTTTTGATCATAACCTTGGAGGTTTTATTAGCTCTCATCAACTAATATCTATTCACACCCCATGTTCTTAATACTCCTAATGGTTGGAAAATCACCATAAATTCCCCCACCCTCATCAATAAGCATATAATGAAAAACCTTGAATACCAAGCCATGATTAAAGATACCCACTAACATGGTGGCTACCTATGCTTTGTTCTTTCTAGTTCCCATCCCCAAAGAATCATCTAATACTAGAACTAAACATTCTTCATAGTAGTGCAGTGGCTATAACCAAGTCTAATAAAGCCTAGGGTACACTATTGTAAATTGGAGAAATGGTAAAGCTTTTGTTGAGTTTGAAATATCTCCCATTGTTGATGATGTTTCCTCCATAAAGGATGACCTTATTCATGATATATTCAAATCAATGTTTGGCTATGACCTTGTGCACACCCCTTCCTCTCCTAGCAAGAAATATAAACCCTATTCCCACTTACAGGAGTTCAAAGTAATAAAACAAAAATATATTTTTTGAAGCTAATGATTATAGAGCTACAACTACTTCAAGCTTATGCACCTACTATAAAAAAATATGACAAAGATAAACCATGCCACCCATCCCAACACTCTTTTCCTTCTCAAAGAATGCCCTTCTTTATTTCAAGGATGTTGTGGTGAAATTTAAGGGGTATAATTTCAAATGACTATGATTTGTTCAATATGGGCTCTTATGCAAGGGAAATAATATACAACTCGTATCCAAGGTGTTGAATTTGTTAAGGGAGTTAACCCAAGGCCCTCATGAAAATATTAAAGCCACCAAAATATGGACTTGATAACTTAAAATTATGACACTAAAACAAGTACATAAAGAACAAACTTCTTTTAAATATTGTTGATTATGTTATAATTGCTTACAAATCATTGTAGAAGAATCATGTTGTATATAATATATAGGATGGGAGGCACATTAAAAAAAATTGGTTGAAGTGGGTGTGGAGGTGCCACCTTAAGGTAGGTGTCTACCGGATACATTAAGAAATGCTAACTTTATATTCCAAAAGGTAGGTGCACATTCTTATCCAAAGTTAAAATAATAATTTTATCCAAAGTTAAAATATCAAGTTAACTAAAAAACTAACCTAAGTTCAACTTAACATGAAAATGTGTACTTTAAACCATCCCCCTTAAGTCTAACTAATTCTAGCAAGGGAAGAAAGGAGGAATTAGAAGTCAATTCCCTCTTAAGAATTGTTCTTTTTGTTAGAGTTATCATGCATTAGCTAATAATTAATTAATATTTGATTGATTATTAGTCTAATTTATTCTCATGCACTTAAGCTAAACTTAGGATTGCTTTATTTAGTTAACTAAGAGCTTTTTTTGTTAACTGAAGTGAGCACCATTTAGGGTTTTGCTCCTATAAAGCACTCAACCCTCATTGTAATTATAACTCGAGCTTTCATCTTTTTGAGAGTCTCTTGCTTCTATAGTTTTTTCTTGTTGAGGAATATTGCATATATTGTTTGCAGATCTCTTGCATGTAAGGTGTCTTTATTCATTGTTTGATCCTATGGCTCGTGGTTTTGTGGGTTTTTCACAATTCTAACATAGTCTCGAGCTTTCATATCTTTTGATAGTCTCTTGCTTCTGTAGATTTTTCTTGTTGAGGAATATTGCATATATTGTTTGTAGATCTCTTGTGTGGAAGGTGTCTTTGTTCATTGTTTGATCCTATGGCTTGTGGTTTTGTGGCTTTTCATAATTCTAACATGGTATTAGAGCGTGGATTCAGCGAACCCCTTCTCGATTTATGAGGTTTTTTTTCTTCAACAAGGGTTATAGACTTCATATCTAAATCCCCTTTGCTTTTTTTGAAAATTTTGGAGGTGGATGAATTTTTTGGTGCATTTTGGAATAAAAAGGAGTCTTCCATTAGATTTAGATCCATTAGAAAAGTTATATTTGCCTTTTGTTTGGCCTGATTTGGACTCTGGATGTCAAATTTGTGAGGGTTTGAAGTAGTTGCTTTTTTTTCAGATCCGGAGGGTCGCTGCATTTTCGGTGCATTTTGGCGTGGAAAGGACCTCACCGTTGGATTCAAGAGGTCGATTCCACAAATTTTAACTATAAATTTTCCCTATTTTGACATCGGGAGCTTTTGAGTCAATTTTTTTGTACATGGACTCGTACGACCCCTGTGTGGATTCTTGTGCGCGTTTATTAAAAAAAAAGGGAAAATAAAAAATGGTCGGCGTTTTGAAAAAAAAATCTTTCTTTCAATTTTTTTTAAAAAAAATCTTTAAAAAAACGCAGATTTTTTTAATTTTAAAAAGTATATTAAAAAATAATTTTTAAGTGGTGAGTACCCAAGGGGTACCGCCCCCTACCACTATGTGGCAGAGTGGCAGCCTCTCAAGCCCCACCCCCTGCATGCGGATACCAAGGGGTACCAACGTCGGTGGATCCTTGGCCCCTGCGCAGGCCACTTTAATATATATATATATTTTTATTTTATTTTTTTAAATGCTTTTTATATGTTTTTTTTAAATATATATATATATATTTAAGGCTTTTTTTTACTTTTAAAAAAACTAAAAAGGCAAAAATCATGCTTTTTTTTGCAATATTTTTTTTTCAAAATAAATAACATGCATTGTATCTGGCCACTTGGGGGAGATTTTTTTCTCTTAGCACTCTAAATCTGGCGGACCTCCACATTTGGAGGTAGTTTTCCTAACTCTGGTGGAGGAGTTCTTTTTTTCCTAGCTCAACCCCTCTTTGTTGGGCTTTTCATTTTTGCACCCTATCTTCTAGAGGCCATATCTCAGTCGTACGACAATATTGTTTGCAGATCTCTTGCATGGAAGGTGTCTTTGTTCAATGTTTGATCCTGTGGCTCATGGTTTTGTGGGTTTTTCACAATTCTAACATGGTATCAGAGCTTTCATATCTTTTGATAGTCTCTTACTTAGACGTAGATTTTTCTTGTTAAGGAATATTGCATATATTGTTTGTAGATCTCTTGCACGGAAGGTGTATTTGTTCGTCGTTTGATCCTGTGGCTCATGGTTTTGTGGCTTTTCACAATTCTAACATGGTATCAAAGCATGGATTCAACAAACCCCTTCTCAATTTATGAGGCCTTTTTTTTAAATGAGGTAGAATTTTGTGCTCTTTGTGTTGGTACAAGTGGTTTTCAGTTTTGGCTTCTGGTTTTTTCTAGATTCCAGTTTTCTCAATGTTGTTGCTCTTCAGTTATCATATTGGAGACTTTGACGGGCCATATCTTCTGCATCCAAACTCCTTTTTGGGTGCCATTTTTTTTGAAACTGCATGTTTTTTCGTGTACTTCATCATGGTGCTAACAATTTTCTCATTTTCTATCAAAGAATTGTATTTTCATCATGTAGTCCTTTTTTGGACATTATGGGCTCCCATTGTATGTACTTTTTATTATGTAAACGCACTGAAATAAAGTGCCACTATATTAAAACATGATTATTAGGATCTTGCACATCACTTTGTGCCTTATTGTACTCGCACTATGTTATTAAGTGCCATGGGTGGGTTTGATTTTTTGCCTTTTTTTGCCATCATACCTTTGTCAAGTGAGTGTCCCTTCCATGACAACAGCCTCATGCAAGTGTGCCTTTTGTTTGCACACCCTTTATATGTGTTGGTACTTTCATATTTACACGTTCAGATATTCTTGATTCTTCTTCATGTACTTCTTTATGGCATTCAGTTTCAGTGAACCTGTCATGCCTCTCCCTTTTCAGCATTATGGAGGGGTTTCTACTGATGGTGCTAATGCTTCCTTGGGTTCGCGTTGGAGTGAGCTATGTATACAGTATTTGTTCTTATGTACTTTCAGATGCAACATACATCAGTGGCTAGTTACTTGCATTTCAATGAGATGGATCACTTACCATATAGACACTTTTGCATTCCTATTTTTTGGAGGTGACCTTCCATTTTCACTTGATTAGTTCTTCAGACTTTTGGTACTTGTGCCATATGTATCTTTGAGTTCTAGGTGTTTTCCTCTTTTTCCATCTGATTCGAGTAGTGTCGTTGGGGGCACTCATACAAATTCTTATCTTTTTTATCCTAATCATCATTTGTTTCAATGGAGGTTCTTGTTTCGGCATTACAATAGTCATTCTTCGACAGAGTTTGCAGCTTCTTCATGCTTTAGTGGTGTTCTTTTATTCATCCTTTATTCCTATCTTTTGGGACAACTTTGTGTTGGAGGCTTCTTCATCCTTCACTCTTTTCTAGAGGCTTCTTCAGTCTTTCACTTGTATTTCTCTCTTTTGGAGAGGAGTTTTATCCCATAGGTTTTTTTTGCTTTTCTTCATTTTGAGAGATCTTTTGTTTGTACATGGGTACCTCATTAGGTCTTGTTTGTTGGGACCCATCATGTATTCTTTTTAGGGTTTTTAGCTACTCCCTAAGTTCATCTTAAGGGGGGGTGTTAGAGTTATCATGCATTAGCTATTAATTAATTAATCTTTAATTGGTTATTAGTCTAATTTATTCTCATGCACTTAAGCTAAACTTAGGATTGCTTTATTCAGTTAACTAAGAGATTTTCTATTAACTGAAGTGAGAACAATTTAGGGTTTTGCTCCTATAAAGCACTCAACCCTTATTGTAATTATAACTAGAACTTTCATATCTTTTTGAGTGTCTCTTTCTTCTATAGTTTTTTCTTGTTGAGGAATATTGCATATATTGCTTGGAGATCTCTTGCGTGGAAGGTGCCTTTGTTCATTGTTTGATCCTGTGGCTCGTGGTTTTGTGGGTTTTTCACAATTCTAACACTTTTCACCTTAAAGATATATTCAATACGTAGAAAATATATCTCAATAAATGGTTGAGAGAAATTATTTGAAATAAATGAATCGTATAAATAGATCATGATACAAAAAAAAAAATTGTGAGACCGTTTATATTAATCAAATATCCTTTGACATTTATCAATTTCCCAAAATCATGTGCTAAGGAAAGGTCTTCTATTGTCTACCATGAGAGGTCACTTAATGTCTTTGAAGTTGTAATCAAATTAGCTTGATAAATATAGCTCCATGATGTGGTGTCCTACAAATATTGGAAATTCTAGATTTAATGGCTCAATTAGTGTAAGAATAAGGTACCCACTCTTACCATTCCCACCTCTCTCCCCCCTACCTGTTAGAATTGTGAATAACACAAGACAAAAGATCAAACAACAAACAAAACACCTTCCACATAAGAGAGATACAAACAATGATTTGCTATATCCTCAATAAGAAAAACTTACAAAATGAACCTCAAGAGTCTCCAAGAGATAATACAAAGAGGGAGAGTGCTTTATAAGAGCAAACCTAAATGATAAAGGGATTAGATCATTACAAGTGTCATCATCCTATGTGATGAGATAGCATGATCTAATAATAGCTCACTCTAGTTAACAAAAAAAAGTACTCCTAAGTTTAGCTTAAGTCATGAAATGAATTAGCATAATAATCAATTAAAGATTAATTAATTGTTAGCTATTGCATGATTACTCAAACACCCTCCTTAAGATGAACTTAGGGAGTAGCTAAAAACCCTAAAATCAAATGCATAAAAATCAAAGAATGCATGATGGGTCTTGATAAACAAGGCCTAATGAGGCACCCATGTACAAACAATCAAATATCTTACAATTGGAGAAAAGGAGAAAACCTCATGGGAAAAACTCCTCCCCAAAAGAGAGAAAGGCAAATGGAGGACTAAAAAGCCTCCAAAACAATGTCCGAAAAAGAATAAAAACATGAAGAACATCACCAAAGCACGAAGAATTTGTATACAACTATCAAATGATGATTGATATAGTGCTAAAATGAAGAACCTCCTCTAAAATAGACAATGATCAAGATCAAGAAGACAAGAATATAGATAAGTACCCCCAATAACACTACTTGAATTGGATGACAAACAAAGGTAAACATATGGAAAACGAAGATACAAATGGCACATGTACCAATATTCTAAAGAACACTAATCAAGTGAAAATGAAATATCACCTCCAAAAATAGGAATGCAAGAGTGTCCATATATGGTATATGCTCCATCTTATCAAAAAAATTGGGTAACCAGTCGATGTATTTTCCTAGTACATAAGACGAAAAACTAGAAACGTAGATCACTCCAATGTGAAACCAAGGAAACATTAGCACCAACAATAGAAAACCCCCATAATGCAAAAAAGGGAGCCATGATAGGTACACTAAAATTGTGTCACCAAGAAGTGCATGCAAGAGAACTAAGAACATCGAAACATGCAACTTAAAGTACATGCAAATAAAAAGGGTGTGCAAGGAAGGAACACACACATGAGGTAAGAATCATGGGATTCGACGTTGTCATGGAAGGAAAACTCACTTGAAAAAGGTGTGATGGAAAAACAAAGGCACTCACAACCCTCCCATGGCACTTTATAACATAGTGTGAGTACAAAAGGCACAACAAGATGTGTGAAATCCCCAAAAAAATACACTAGAATGACACTTTATCTCAATGCATCTACAAAAGAGAAATTACATGTAAAAGATGCTCAAAATGCCCAAATAGGACATGATATTGGAAATACATGTAGAACAACCTAAAATAAGTCATCCTGCACAAATTTAAAGTTACCAAGAGCTAAAACGTCCTAGTAATTCACTAGAATGTGAAAACACAAAAAAAATGAATAAAATATACTTGAAGAAAAATATGGAAAAATTTCATAGATAGCTATGAAGAGCTCTGAAAGACCTTTCGAATGTCATTGGAATCATGAAAATTTGTGAGCTCGGGATTGAAAACAACACATCTAACTTTGGCAGGTGATAGAATGTACAACAAAAAAATCTAAGAAAAAAGATAGCACCATTGCATAGTTCTTGGAATAATCTTTTTGACGATATCTCATTTTCTTGATTTCGATACCCGAGTGAAAAGTTAACATAATTTTCCCAATTTCGCTTAATTTGCAAAAAAAAAAAATTAGCCCCTAAGGGTTGGGCGCTACTCGCCCATGCGACCTTGGGGGGGTCAATTTTTTATAATAATAAAATAATAAAATATGGGGCCCCTTGTCATCGACTAAGTAGTGAATGGGAAGCCCCACCACTTGGCGGATCAGCGACTAAGCCGTTGCCGCTAAGCAATTAATGACCATTGGCCAGTCACAGCTAGTAGGCACTATGTATAACACTGCCTGCTATATGTATATATTTTTATCCATACAGGGGGCCGTACAAGCTTTAATGTAAAAAAATTGACTCCTAGACTCTCGTTACCAAAAGTAGGAAAATTTTATATCAAAATTTATATGTTCAACCTCCTGAATGCGATGGTGAGGTCTTTTTCATGCCAAAATGCACCCAAAATTTTCCCAACTCCAAAAATTGCAAAAAATAATGAAGATTATAAATTTTCTCTTGTAACCCTAGTTAAGAAAACCCTCAAAAATCAAGAAGGGGTTCGTTGAATCCACGCTCTGATACCATGTTAGAATTGTGAATAACATGATACGTAGGACCAAACAACGAGTAAAAATACCTTCCACGCAAGAGAGCTACAAACAATGATTTGCTATATCCTCAACAAAAAACTTACAAAATGAACCTCAAGAATCTCCAAGAGATTATACAAAGAGGGAGAGTGCTTTACAAGAGAAACCCTAAATAATAAAGGGATTAGATCATGACAAGTGTCATCATCCTATGTGATGAGAAATAACGATCTAATAATAGCTCACTCTAGTTAACATAAAAAAAACACTCCTAAGTTTAACTTAAGTGCATGAAATGTATTATCCTAATAATCAATTAAAGATTAATTAATTATTAGCTAATGCATGATTACTCTAACACCAACACCACCCCTTCCCCTCTCCCCCGCTCCCAATATTCATCATCTAATACATTGTCATCTTCAAAAGAAGAAAACTAAAAAATATTATTTAAAGTAGAGGAAGTGGCCATGGAACCTCAATCAAAAGAAGGTGGTGAAGGTCCAAATTTTATAAACATGTACAATTGGGCCAAATCACAAACATGGCTAATGGCAATGCTAATTAAATATAGGATAAAATTTATTTGTAGAAAAGAGCATATCCAAAACTAGATCTATGAAATAAATGAAATTGATTTCTTTTTATTCGAAGAAGTCTATGATGAAGAATCAAGTTCCATCCCATGTGAATTTTTTTCTTCACTCTAGCCTCCAAAATTTTCAATCTTCTTGAAGTATGCAAATTCTATATGATTTGGGTGCTTGTAAAGGTGCATGTCTTTGGCTCATTCTTTGACTTTTATTACTTTGAAGAACAAGAATAAAATTAATCTCTATTAGATATACCATCATTGGATTCTCTTGAATATTGGATAGTGTCTAAGTTTCCTTCAAACTCACGTGTTGATGCACTATACCAATATCCACAATAACTAGCTAGCAGTAACCCCAAAAGTGAAATAAATGCCCTATTTTCTAAATTCATGAATATTTTAAATCCTTTTTAGCCTATAATTTTTCTATTACAATTTAGAATACCCCAAAATGAGATTTAAGTATAATTTAGAAAATATAATAAAACAAGGTGTTTGAGCCATTAAAGGTATAGTTAATACACCACTATGGAGATCTTTAAACAATACAAAAAATGAAATGAAAATTCACCTCAAAATTGATTCATAATCAAATACTATTGCCCTCAGAGTTCTAGAACAAAAATAATGGAATTCTTCTCTAAGAAATTACAAAAAATATGCTTTGTACTAGAAAAAAAATCAAAGAGGATGCCACCTCTTTCTAGCTCTTTGATTCAACTCTCAAATAGGTCAAAGAATGCTTAAAAAGAAACTCTAGATGTAAAAAATTATGAGAAAATATGGTGTCCCAAAAGAAGATGCATTAGTGAGGAAAAATAATCTAACACTTTTAGATAAATTCTTCGACATCTATGTAACTACTTGTTAGGATAAGGTGTTATGTAAGGCACAAAATAGATAGTCCATGTTTTCTAATTGAAAATATCATATCTAGAGAAAACATGAAACATTTTTTTGTGAAACAAAATTCTTGTTCACTCTTCTAAATTGATTTGGATAAAATGGTAAAGTTAAATTTGCTCAAGGATTCTAGAAATGTAAATATGAAGGCAAAAAATGGATTATCTATGTTCTTTGATAGAATATATTAGGTATAGAACAAATGGGAGCCAATTTGAATGAAAAAAAGCAACCCCCTAATTCAATCCATAGTTCAGACTCAAATTTGTTACCCAAACTTAGCATAAACTTGACAAATTGAACAAACCATGAAATGTAGAGATTTTTTAATGAATTTTTATGTACTCTTCTCTAAATCATCTTTAAACATATAAAAAATAACCAATTACAAGCTAATTTGACCACATACACAAGTATACACCATAAAAATGGGTATTTGACTTGAATGTGTAGACACATAAAATGTACCAATTGATCCTATAACCCTGATCCTAATTTTACTAACACCGCTTCTTCCTGAATCATCTCCTTTACTAATCATTTAATTGAATAATCTATAATTGATTAAATCCATCACATTTCATCTCTTAATTAAATAAATCCCCTTTTATCTAATTAGGTCATCATCTCCTATTAATTAAATAAACCAATTTTATTTAATTAATCCTATAGTCTCCCTTTAATTAAATAATTCACTTTATTTCATTAATCTCTAAAGTCATTCTATTAAATTAAATAAATCAATCTTTATTTAATTTAATCTAACATCATATCCTTTTAATTAAATAAATCAAAATCTTTATTTAATTAAGTCTAAATCATTTTCTTCTCATTTTGATTTAAATTAATCCAAAAGTCTAAGTCAAAATGGTCAAATCAAATAATCTCCTTTTAAATTAATCAAATCTTGATTAATCTTAATCTTAATCATCAAATCCTCTAGATTTTGCAACTTGCTCATGAAAATCATTTCAATTGATTTATTAAATCCTCAATTACTTTCAAAAAGGCATCAATGTTGGAATATTCTCCAAATTTGAAAAATCCCTCCAAAAGGGTTTGTACATCCAACAAAGCATTTAAACCTCTTACATGTCATTTTGCCTTGAGCCAAGTGGCATTAACTTCATTTTCTCCTCCCTCCAACATGTCATTTCATCAATTTTGAATTTCCACCTAATTGCATTTAATTGCACAATGACCAAAACGTGCTTCGCCTTTGTCGACTCACATGTTGACAAGTGACACTTGGTCATTGGTTGGTGTTTGATCCCACATTCATCCCTTTTTGCCTCATTCTCCATCACTCTCATCTATAAACAGGAGGCTCTCACTTTGATTTTGGATCCACAACTTCATTACAAAATCACTATCTTCATATTTAGAGCTAATTTCATCCATTCCATCAAGTGTTCATAGTTTTCATGATTTCATAGCTAGGTTATGCCAAAATTTCATCAAGGAGCTTCAAACTTCATCAAGTCATCACAAAGCTTACAAGGGATTGGGACAGGGCCATTTTCCACATCAAAATGACACCAATTCCCCCATGGGATTGAGAGTTTGCTTGCATTAGATAGGATTTGATTGTTTTCATTTGTGTTCTTCATTTCCATTTCTTATTTTGTGCATTTCAAATGAATTATATGGGGAATGTTGATTTAGCTTGCATATTGCTCTAATTGTGTTATTGTTTTTCATGTTTGTGTAGGTCTATCATTAGTATAGTACAATCGCCCACAGGACTATAAAAAATGAGCCCGTGGATCTCAAAAATAAATAATGAATAAGCTAGCCCTACTGGTTGCTCCCCTCGCCACCCGGCCTCTCCCCGTGCTCCTCTAGAGGCCTGTATCCAATCTGTTGTGAATAATTTGGGACCCGAGCCGCTCGAGGCACTGCCTGGTGGTAATGCACCTGATAGTACTCACCCTCTCTGATGGCCTCTCGGTATGGCTACATGGATATTGTGCTCCTAGAAGAGGATGTAGCCATACTTTCTAGTTGTTGTTGCCGACCTATCTCTTGTGTTGTATGTAGCTCGATAGCCTACCACTACTAGATAGCCTGATCTCTCTTAGCTGTCAAGGCCAAGACCTACTGTCTCACCCGGTCCCTCTCTGTCATGAGCACTTGAATCTGAGCCTGTAGTTGTAAAATTTTTCCATCTCTTGGGTCTGGCTGTGGTGGTGGTTGGTCCTGATGACCATCTCTCGATGGGGTTCGTTGCCTATCCTGGTCCTGATGACCATCTGTGGGTTGATCCTGGACATCCTTCTAGTCCTTGTGCTATTCAAGCTACTGCTTTGGTTGTCATGGAAGTGTGCCACCTCCTCCTCTGCCTCCTCCTCTCCCCTGACCGCCATCCTCATCTCTATCTCCGTCACCGTCCCCCCTACCTCCTTGCCCTCGCCTCTGCCCTGCTAACCGGCCTCTGGGTCTCCTCTGTGGAAATAAGGCACTAAGAACTGTCAATCTTAGTGGCAGTTGGAACCAATCCTTGTAGGCCTGGGTCCTCCCTGGGTCTACTGGTCCCTGATCATAAGGCCACGACCTGGCCACCAGCCGCCTGAAACTCTGTATTGCCTCGTCTATTGGGATGGTGCAACCCCATGTCATCTCCCTCGTAGTACGAGCAAAGATGGCCACGTACTAGTCATCGGGACGGTCTTGTGTGTCCCCAAACTATCGTGCTACCCTATCATGAAGGTATCTCTCAATCATTGTGTGCTTGCGGCCCTGCATCAAACGGTCCTACCTGGCGAAAAATAAATGTTGAACATCATCATACCAAGCAGGCATGCCAAGATAGGGCCTCCATGTGAAAACTGTCATCTCCTTGATGACCCTCCTTGAGTGGTGGATGTTTGCTGCTCCTCTGTGTGAAAAGGTAGGTGCACCCTTGTATCTCTAGATGACTGGGTCATCCAGCTCCATGTCTACCGGTGTAACTCTCACAAGGTGGAGCACTGCAATGTGCTCCCAGGCCCAAATGTACAACAATGTAACTTTGGATCCGATTGCTCGATTATCACAATATGCAAACTCATGAAGATCATGGTACAGGGAGGCTAGCATCACTGGCCCCCAAGTGAAGCACTCTCTTTGTCAAAGCATCTGCTCCTAGGCAAGACCCCATCCCAGGCTGAAATATCGGCCACGTCGATCTGGTGCCACGAGTCCTGAAATGATCACAACCACAATCAATTTGAAGGATGGTACTTGACCTTTGTACCACTCCAGCTCAATCTATCCCTCTGAGAAAATGATCTTGTTGAGGCCCATAATCTCAAAGCAACTATCTCTCTCAGAATCCACATCATAGATAACTCTCTCTCCATGGATAGGTAATCATAGAATGTGCCACACGTCCTCCAGGGTCACTATGGCCTCACCTGTGGGGAAGTGAAATGAAGATGTCTTGCTATGCCAACGCTCCGCCAGTGCTGTCATCATGTCGAGGTGCATCTTGATCACTGGGGCATAAGCAACATACCATAATCCAATCACCCCCAGGTGCTCCTGGAGTACCTCGTGCAAAGGGGGATCCTGCGACAATCTGCTCAAAATGGAAGATCTGTGCTCTCACGAGTGGACCAGATCCATGTCCTCCTGCATCAGGAAAGTCACCGTGTCAAGTTTCGTAAAAAACTAGGATCCTATTTAAAGTTTGTGCGACCAAAACAACAAATGTGTCGTTGTTTGCATGTGTCACTATTTGAAGGTTCCAAACTACGTTGCTAGAAGCCAAAAGGTTCCAAACTCTACCGTCGTGATGCAGTTTGGCAACAATATGATTTAACCCCTGGACCTAAATTCCAAACAAGACCAACGCGGCATTGTTTGCATGTGTGACGCTCTTTGCAACTAAACCCTAATTTCTAAGCTCCGTCGTTGTGGCGCAACTCTCATCAGTGGTGCAGTTTAGGCCCGTGTGGCTCTGATTTAAAGTTTTCAGTGGCACTATATAGCACTTCTTGACTTTGTTGACCTCTAGACCCTAATTAATGTGCTCAAAAATCAAAAACAAAGGTTGGGACAGGATGACTTACCACTGGTCCGATGTCGGGAAGCCTCTGATACACTCGCACACACTCAAAAATGTGTCGTGGAAGCACACATTGTGCCATCTTGATTAGTCCTCAAAGCTCAAATTGCAAGAATGTCTAAAGGCTAGGTGTGTAAATGAATTCGAAGTGGCCCATCAAGGCCTATTTAAACCTAAAAGTTAGGGTTTTTTGACCCTGTTTAGCCATCCACCTAGGTTTTTGGACCCCCCGAGCCTGTTTTTGCCCAACCGAGGGTCGTTTTGCATTGTTTTTTTCACATTTTTGCACATTTTTGGCATCCCGGAGCCTTTCTGGACCCATCGAGCACCTTGTCCTCCTTTTTCGTGAGATCACCCAAAAATTGAAATTTTTGTCTGATCTCTCAAGGGGGCAGTATAGCAACATGTTTCTTCTCGTTGGGGCAATAGTGGGGCATTTTGAAAAAAATGATTTTTTTTAAAATTTTGATCACGAGGTTATTCTTTGAACCAACGCAATGGGTACATTACTTCAAAGAGGGGCAAAATGTAGACACGTAAAATGTACCAATTGATCCTATAACCCTGATCCTAATTTTACTAACACCGCTTCGTCCTGAATCATCTCCTTTACTAATCATTTAATTGAATAATCTATAATTGATTAAATCCATCACATTTCATCTCTTAATTAAATAAATCCCCTTTTATCTAATTAGGTCATCATCTCCTATTAATTAAATAAACCAATTTTATTTAATTAATCCTATAGTCTCCTTTAATTAAATAATTCACTTTATTTCATTAATCTCTAAAGTCATTCTATTAAATTAAATAAATCAATCTTTATTTAATTTAATCTAACATCATATCCTTTTAATTAAATAAATCGTAAAATTTTATTTAATTAAGTCTAAATCATTTTCTTCTCATTTTGATTTAAATTAATCCAAAAGTCTAAGTCAAAATGGTCAAATCAAATAATCTCCTTTTAAATTAATCAAATCTTAATCATCAAATCCTCTAGATTTTGCAACTTGCTCATGAAAATCATTTCAATTGATTTATTAAATCCTCAATTACTTTCAAAAAGGCATCAATGTTGGAATATTCTCCAAATTTGAAAAATCCCTCCAAAAGGGTTTGTACATCCAACAAGGCATTTAAACCTCTTACATGTCATTTTGCCTTGAGCCAAGTGGCATTAACTTCATTTTCTCCTCCCTCCAACATGTCATTTCATCAATTTTGAATTTCCACCTAATTGCATTTAATTGCACAATGACCAAAATGTGCTCCGCCTTTGTCCACTCACATGTTGACAAGTGACACTTGGTCATTGGTTGGTGTTTGATCCCACATTCATCCCTTTTTGCCTCATTCTCCATCACTCTCATCTATAAATAGGAGGCTCTCACTTTGATTTTGGATCCACAACTTCATTGCAAAATCACTAGCTTCATATTTAGAGCTAATTTCATCCATTCCATCAAGTGTTCATAGTTTTCATGATTTCATAGCTAGGTTATGCCAAAATTTCATCAAGGAGCTTCAAACTTCATCAAGCCATCACAAAGCTTACAAGGGATTGGAAAAGAGCCATTTTCCACATCAAAATGGCACCAATTCCCCCATGGGATTGAGAGTTTGCTTGCATTAGATAGGATTTGATTGTTTTCATTTGTGTTCTTCATTTCCATTTCTTATTTTGTGCATTTCAAATGAATTATATGGGGAATGTTGATTTAGCTTGCATATTGATCTAATTGTGTGATTGTTTTTCATGTTTGTGCAGATCTAACATTGACGTTCACAAAATGAAATGAGAATTTAAATATATAAATATTCTCAAGTGTTTTTGGTATACAAAAACCATGAATATTGATATCCATGACATTATAAAAAAATATAAAACAATGGTGGAGAGGAGTATACATTAATCAACTCAACATAAATATCTCTATAATGGTTATCATCCTTGCATCTTAGATAAGTTCTCAATTATTATACAACCATGATATTTGTGTGTATAACCAATATCCAAGAATTTTTTGTGCCCTCTCCTCCTCCTTGAACATGGCTATTTCCTTTTCCTCACAATCAACTTGATCAACCCATGTGTGATCGTCACTAGTAAAATATAAGATCCCTATCCTATTGATCTAATCTAATTATGAATTAAACTCCTATAATGTAATGGGTATAAATTGGAACCCATGGTTTACTTGTGATAAAGGATAAAGTTGTAACGAACATACAAGGTCATTCAACCTTTGTACTAACAATTTACAATACCTTTTGGATTGTATGTTCTCAAATATACTCCAATTATGCTCTTATCCTAAAGGGTTGCATGGTTCAATCAAGAAACATTTGAAAAATCCTTTCAAGACTTGGCATCTTAACACCAAACACTCCAGCTATACATATAAAATTAGAAAATAAAAGAAAAGGAATATGATTACATTGTTCAACATTAATATAAGAAATGTAAGATTTTAAATATGATCTTAACTAACTTTTACCTAGTTGCAACATCATCTAAATTTCCTTTCATGTCTCATGTAGAGATACCCCATTGCATGAGTCTAAAGATCTCAATCTTGGACATGATTGTCATTTAAACATGAAAAATTACTTTCATCCATATGTATATGTAAATCCCACTCAAAACCTAACCATTATCCTTGAAATATAATTGGAATTGAAATGTTGGACTCAAGAAACAACAAACTATATGTAAAGGTTGTTTCAAGATGGTGTGTCCCTTGGTCTTCCTTGTGCAGTGTGACTCTCAGGTTCGTGACATGGCTTAACTGCCTCCTGTGGATCTTGTATAAATCTGGCGGTTGTATCAGGCATTAAAAAGTTTGATCTTTTGGTGCAACAACAACCACCAATGTAACAATTGGTATCAAAGTTGAGGTCACATGTTTGAACCCCTCGCTTGTGTTGGGGGGATTGTTGCAAGATGGTGTGTCCCTTGGTCTTCCTTATGTAGCATGACGCTTGGGTTCATGACATGGCTTAATCACCTCCTATGGATCTTGTATAAATCTGGTGGTTGTATTAGGAATTAAAAAGGTTGATCTTTTGGTGCAATGACAACCACCAATGTAACAAAGGTGTATGAAGTTGATGGTATCATTGGTAATCAATGATCAATGGAACAAAATTTGTCTTCAACTCCACTATATATGTTGTATTGTCAAAAAAAGTAACCCTTTTTCACACTTAATTTGGGAATGAATAATTAATGATAAAATGGACTTAATTGTGCCTTATTTCACATAGTTTCATCCTAAGAATCTAATCAATCCTAGCAATTTCAAGTTATCATAAGAGTACTTTCACAAAAGCATTATAAAGCATTTAGGAGAATTCAAGAAGGCGTTTAATGGCAAATTATTAGAGTTTATTGCAACAATAAATGATCCAAATTATTATGTCAAAGGCATAATACATCATGCATGTTGTTGAGCTAATATGTTGATGTAGCATTGAATATCCAATTTAAGCATAGTCAAGGTGTTGTCTCTAATCAAGTGTTGTGATCAAGATCTATATCCATTGAGGCCACTTCATGTAAGATTGTTGATTTGTACTCCAAGATTTCATCCAAGGTATCATTGTTTCATGTTTCATGTTTCATTGTTTCATCATAATTTTAATTATCAAAATGGGGTTTGACCAAGGAAAACCCATATTCCCTAACAAAACAACATTTTTTCTTCTCCTTTAATGTGTAATTGCAGGTTTTAGGTTGAAGATCAAGTGGAGAACAAAAGTTGTCAAAGTTGTAAAGTTGCCATCTTTCTTGCAAGATCAAGGAAAGTATTCTACATAATTTATTTCTGACTTTCAAGAGTTGAACTCCTAGGATCTGGGAGTGTAGACATTGAAGAACAAAACCTAGAAATCAATTTTCTAAAACCCTAGCAGGGACCCATTCGCCACTGGGCGAATGAGTCCTCAATGAGGCCCGAAAAAGCACTTTTTCTAACAAGCACACATCATTTCAGCATCTTAAAACCTACCTTTTTACTATTATATCAATTAGGTTTGTTTTTTATTGTTATTTATGCATTAGAGCCCTCATAATTGAGTGAAACAACATAGCAAAAATTAGGTTCCTCCATTTGGGGGTCACACCCCCTCTTTTTCTTTGTTTCATTTTGGTGAACCTGACATCTTGAGCATTGTATTTTTTTAAATTTTTGGAGTCTCTTTCATCTTAGATTATATCTTGCATTCATTTTCATTGAATTAGATCTTATTTAGGGTGTCTTAATTTGCATTCAAATTTGCATCTCATCTAGGGTTTTAAAATTGCATTGTTTACATTCTTTAAATTTAAAAAATACAAAAAATCAGTCATCTTGCATATTATTTAGATCATATAAACTTGCATTTGAAAATTGAAAACAAAATTGCATATCAAACTAGGTCTTGTAGTTCATCATTTTGCCACATTTTTAACTTGTATTTCACATTGCATTTACAGAAAATTAAACCTGAAACTTATTGTAGCAGACCTGAATCTGAAAAATCATTAGAAAAGCCTTAAAAATCTATAAAAATCAGTTTTAAAACCCTAATCTAGGAACCATTCACCCTAGGGCGAATGAGTCCTTGATTAGACCTAAATCTGCATTTTTAGAAATTGAAATCTTCAGTTTTGTGCTTCTTTTTGCTGCTATCAAATCTTTGTTTTAGTGTTTTTATTTTCTATTTCATTCATTTCATTAAATCTAGCCTAATTTGGTTCATTTAGTGCATTGTCCAAATTCAAAATTGCATTTACAACATTTCATTTTTAGATTGTTGCATAGTGTAATCAACAAATTACCTTGTTTAGAATCTGAATATTGCATTCACACAATTCATTCTAGGTCATTGCATTGCATTTTAATCCCTTTTCCATTTTGGGTTTGCACACTAAGTTTGTAAAACTTTCATAAGCTTTACAACTTGGTGTCCTATTAGCAATACTATTGTGAGACATAGTTCAAGACTCATGTCATCATATGATATACCATTCGTTGTGGATCTTGGGTTTTCTAGCTCTCTTCCTAATAGTGTTGATAATCAACCCCCTATTGATCATAGTATGCATACCTCATTTCCCATGACTTCACTTCCTACAAGCAATGTGCATAACATTAACAACACCATCCCTACCATCACTAGTTGTACTCAAGCTTTGGGGTGTACCCAAAGCCAAGGTGGAACTTCAATTCCTCTTTCTACAATACCCATTTCCATTCCTACATACACTGGCACTCAACCTACCACAACAATCCAACCTACTAGCACTGTGAACACTTCCTTAGGTATTTCCATACAGAATCCTTCTAGCTTTGTGCATTCAAATATAATATATCCTCAACCATCCTCCCTCACAAATTTACAATTCACTTGCGCTCTACATACATACACCACTCCACTTTATTCCCCTCCACCTTACACTAATAATTATGATGTCATCCTTAACACACTTGTGCAAAGCATGGCATCCCTCCAACAATAAGTTGCAACTCTAAATCAAAACAACAATGGTCAACCTTTGCAATACATCAAAACCAATCTGTTATCCCTGGAGATATTGAGATCACAAATGACACAAGGTATAGAAGTTCCCCAATTTTGAGAAATATGGTGGGAAAGAAGATCCTGTTAGCCATGTTTCCACTTTCACAACCCTATGTAGTGATTTCATCTTTTAATATAATCTCTTGGCTAAGTTATTTCCTAGATCCTGGAAGGATACTGCTTTAGAGTGGTTCTCTTCCTCACTAAATAATTCAATTGGTTCATTCAATGAGCTTGTTGATGCCTTTTACAACCACTTTGATATTCACATGGGTCCCAAGATGACCCTAGATGATTTAATGACATGCAAACAAAAAGATGATGAGAAAGTGACTAATTTCATAGAAAGATACCAAACACTTAATTCACAAGTAAACATTAAGATTCCTAATGCCAACTTTCAATGAATGTTTATTGCCAACTTACAAAACAAACTTGAGATGTTGAGATTCTCATCCTTTACATAGTTATGTACAACCCTTCGTGATTATCAAAATACAACTTACGATCGTGATATGAAAAATCCCCCTAGTCGTCTTGACAAGTCTAAATCCACAACTCAAAATAGTTACCAACCTTTCAAGAAACAAAATAGGGTATTTTTACAACTTAACTCCCCTCAATCAAGTCAACAAGCTGATAACCAAGTGGCTGTTATAAAGATGACAAATTGATATGCCCTTGCGGATAGGAATACAAAATTTACTCCTCTACCCGATACCCTTCATAACATCATGTTGCAACTTGTGGAAAATAATATGCTTTCCTTACCTCATGTTAGAGCTCGTGATCCTAAACAACAATTACCTACAAGATTTAGACCAAATTCTTATTGCCATTATCACTAACAAATGAACATGATACAAAATATTGTAAGCGTCTTAAGCATCTTGTGCAAGTCCTTATTGATAATAATCAACTTCTCATTAGAGGTGTGAATGATCAAGGTAATAAGTCTATAGCTCCTCCTAGCCAAAATTTACAAATCCCATGCCAAAACATACTATTTCATTTGTCAAAGCTAGTGAAACAAAGAATGATGTGATGAATGTTGACACAGTTGATGAAAAATTAAAAGATGAAAATATAGATGAACTAGCTGAAATGATAACATTTATCAAAGCTAAACCTCGTAAGGGCTCAACCAAAATGCCTCTCGACATTGATTTCTCACAAAAAGACATACTTAAACATACACACGATGGTCCTCTTTACATAGTTGGAAGAATCAATGACAAGCCTACTAATGGGATATTAATTGATCTCGTTTGTGGAAAGAATGTGATCACTGAAGAATTCCTATTTGTGTATTAACTCTATCAAAATACATATGATAAACTGAAAGCATGGATCAAGACGCATAATGGTTTTTCTTGTCCTACAATAGGCTTGATAGATCTACCTTTAAAAGTTGGACCGAAAACATTAAATGTTCTCATTCCCCATCATCCCACAATCAAACCAATTTCATGTGAACTTAGGCTATCCATGGCTTCGCTCCATGAATGTCGTCCCATCGGTTGTGCATAAATTTTTAAAGTTTCCCTTTGGCAATGAAATCTTTACTGTGCATCATAGTGGCTTTAATCCTGTGCCATCCCAATGTAACTTTTCATTGGATTTCTTTTTTCCTAAGATTATTGAACCTATTAGAGCTTGTGAGGTCTACTTTTTCAAATCATATCAAAAGTTCAAGGCAAAGCACATACCAAAATTATCCCTTAGAAACATGCCTCAACATGTGATTGAGCCACCTATCCTTGATGAACCAATGATTGAACAAAAATACCTTCCTAACATCCAAGAGCAACCTATGACAAAATCTCCTACCATTTCCTATAAGAGACCACGAGACAACCAAAAAAATCCCGTTGTGCCTCCTAAAGTGAAACAAGTTTACAAAGCTAAAGAGAAAGTGCTTGAAAAACCTCTTATGGTTCCTTTTGTTCCTCCCCTAAAGGAAGAGAAGAATCCTATGATTGAAAAACCTACTCCTACACAAACACAAATTGACAACAAACTGAAATGAAACTGAAATGCTAGAGAGCATAGGCATAGATGTTGTGCTACTACTCATATGTTACAAACTAAAGAAGAAAAGAACAAAATAGAAAATCAAAATTCAAACTTTCCTAAAGCAATGCATGATGATTTTATACCTTTGTCGCAACATAAACAAGAACCTTCAAGAGACATTATCATTCAACCTCCTGTTGTGATTAATCTAGATGATGACACTGATATTGCAAAAATCGATGAACAAGTACAGAATGAGTTGAATTCATTGTTTTCCTATTCAATGAGCTTACATGAAAAATCTCCTAAAAAGAGTGTTGAACTTGGTGCTTCCCCTAGTTCGGCACTTGTTGTCCCTTTAGCTAGTTTTTCGCCTTCCATATATATTGATTGAGATTGGGATGTAGATGACCTTCTATAGGTTGATTTGCATGTGCCTTACTAGTATTTTTTATTTGTTTTCTTTTTCATATCCTTTTATGTGATTGAATGTGTGTAATGTAATCCCCCATGTTGTTTCGTTTGATGTATCTCTCTCTCTCTCTATCTTTGTGCATTCCTCTATATGTATCTACATTCTTTTATATGTCATAAACATTTATCCTTTCTTGCTTGTCTCACGTTTTCCTTTTGGGGATGATGCAAGGCATTTGGAAATTTAGGTCTCTTCCATGTTGAGCTAAAGGATTTTTCTTTGTTTTCTCTTTCTATGTGTCATTCTTCCATTTTTATGAGTATTTGGGGAATGATGACATTTTCACACTCTATGACAACATTGTAGCAAAGATATACTGATCCCAGATCCATAGATTCCTTCCGTATTTTTGGGGGCAACCCCTCCTTCCTTTTTCATGATGTAGCTATATTTCAAGAACATATGACTCAGCATAGGGATTTCCAAGTAATCTCTCATGTCTTGGGATGGAACATTGGCTACTTTAAAGCAGTTTCTCACAACAATGGTGTTAGCAACCACTTTAAATTGGGGGCATACATCAATGACATCTTTCAAAATTTCTACATATTTCATGGTGTGATTTTATTTCTTGTGACACATCCTTTTCTTGGTGGTGTCATTGGGTTTTATGTCCTCCAAGAGTGCATGATATTTCTAAGCGTACGACTTTCCCTCAATGGCATGATGTGAAGCGAGGCATCCCATAAGTGGCAATATGATACTCTTGACTTTTCCTCTCTTGGAGACATTAGGTACGATGTTCCCTAAGAAGAAGACCTTACATGAATAAAGCAAGATCCCCTTGAACAAAAAACAAAAACCTATAGGCATAATATTCATAAGCATTGTGGTGCCTTATCAAAGTTGTTAGGAGGATAACTTTGATATGGTATGGGAGCCTAATATGATTCTCTCATTTTCCACCCTTTTGGGATACTCACCTAGTGGACAACCCGAGGTTCCACTACTCTAGAGTGAGCATGTGTGTGTCATTTGCATAGTGGAAATCATGTTCTGCTTGTGAACATTTTTTGACAAACAATTGCGCTCCACATCATGTTGGGACAGTCGAAGTTTGATCCTTTATTTTCTTGGTCTTTGATAGTGTATGATTGTGTATCTTTGTCATTGCTACATACACAAGTGTCTTTAATGTCTACTTTAGTGTGAGTTTGACATGGGGGAAAACTCTCACTAAAGTGAGGGCAAAATGTAGTGTCGAAAAAAGTAACCCTTTTTCACACTTAATTTGGGAATGAATAATTAATGATAAAACAGACTTAATTGTGCCTTATTTAGGGTGTTGTAAAGTGTATCTTTACACTTTCACACTAATCTAGGGCTTTATTAATTAATTGAGGTTAAATTAAAGTTAATTAGCCCCTTAAATTCAAATCCAAGCCTAATTAATTACATTTTCTTAGGGATAAAACCTGACACTCTTAAATAAAATTACACAACACTTAATTTTGCAAGGAATGTGTCCTAGGATAGCAACCTAGGACCCATTCACCACTTGGTGAATGGGTCCTCACTAGGTCCTAGGACTCCCTTTTGGCATGACATTTCACAATCCCCAAAACATGTCCTAGTTGAGTATGTTAGGACCCATTAACCCTATGGTGAATGGGTCCTCCTTAACTTAGGACACCCCCTTGGGATGTTTTTTGGCGGTATTTTAATAATTTCAAATCCTAGATCTGATGTTGGCTTGTGTTATTTGAATTTTAGGATTTAATCTTAAGATAAGTATAAATATAAGGTTATTTCACATAGTTTCATCCTAAGAATCTAAGCAATCCTAGCAATTTCAAGTTATCATAGGAGTACTTTCACAAGAGCATTATAGAGAATTCAAGAGCATTCAAGAAGGCATTAAAGGTAAGATTATTAGAGTTTATTGCAGCAATCAATGATCCAATTTATCATGTCAAAGGCATAATGCATCATGCATGTTGTTGAGCTAATATGTTTATGTAGCATTGAAGATCCAATTCAAGCATATTCAAGGTGTTGTCTTTAATCGAGTGTTGTGATCAAGATCTATATCCATTGAGGCCACTTCATGCAAGATTGTTGATTTGTACTCCAAGATTTCATCCAAGGTATCATTGTTTCATCATAAGGTTTAATTACCAAAACAGGGTTTGACCATGGAAAACCCCTATTCCCTAACAAAACAACAAATTTTCTTCTCGTTTAATGTGTGATTGCAAGTTTTAGGTTGAAGATCAAATGGAGAACAAAAGTTGTCAAAGTTGTCATCTTTCTTGCAAGATCATATAAAGTCTTCTACAAAATTTATTTCTGACTTTCGGGAGCTAAACACCTAGGATTTGGGAGTGTAGAAATTGAGAAAAAAAAGCCTAGAAATCAATTTTCTAGAACCCTAGAAAGGACCCATTCGCTATTGGGCGAATAAGTCCTCAGTGAGGCCTGAAAAAATACTTTTTCTAATAGGTACACATAATTTCACCATCTTAAAACCTGCCTTTTTACTATTATATCAATTAGGTTTGTTTTCTGATCATTATTTATGCATTACAACCCTCATAATTGAGTGAAACAACATAGAAAAAATTTGGTTCCTCCATTTGGTTAATCCAAGTGGAAGCCCCCCTCTTTTTCTTTATTTCATATGTCTCTAATAGCCTCATTGGTCATGTACATTCTCACATACACATATCCCCCAAGGAATTATCCTCAATAACAAAATTAAGAGAGTAGCTAAATTCTCTATAAATTGATTAAAGATAACATAAATAAGTAGTTGTATTGAAAGAAAACATACAATTATAAAGAAATAAAAATATCATAAACCTAGTAAAATGGGAAAAATAAAAATGAAATAAGAGCTTACATCTACAATCTCCTTTAACATAAGCCACAATTATTGCTCATTGAAGTTCCAAACAATAATGTCAACTTTGGCAGTGGTCCCAAAAATAAATATTGAGACTACTATTCACTAATAAATAAGGTTTTAGAGAAAAAAATATTGTGATGTGATAAAATTCTTTGTAAAGTGGATTAGACCAAGACAAGCTAACTCTCCTATATGTGTGTTTGCTTATCAAGTCAGTGACCTAAGCATCATTGAATACAAACAAACACACATACACATATGTATATTTGCAAATATTTCAACCCTGGTCCACAATTAGTTTGACATATGATTTTTTTCAAGATCATCTAATATATGGTCAATTCAATGATCAGTCAATTCAATGATCAAAACATTGATTCCAAAAAATAGATGAGTGATTTTGTATAAGAAGTCTACTTGCAACAACATAATTTGTTGTATTATATATAATTTTTTGCATAATGTTAGCCTCACCCACCTTAGTCATATCTTCTTCTAAAATTTGACAAAAGAAATGTGTTTTACTCAACTTCCCTAAATCATCAATAGTTTTTAAGAAAATTGTACCACTTGAGAAACAAAGAAGTCCAACTTCCTATTTCTCCTCTTCATCCAACTATTAGACATTATCATGAAACACTTTTCCTAACTTATCTCATGCCACTAATCAATGTTGGCCTTCACATCTGTCACCTTTTCATTCAAAATTAGATCCTTTATATATTCATCATTGGGGATTTTGAATCTTTCTCTAGCAAAAAAAAAATATTCACTTATTTTTTTCAATAAAGAGATTAAAAAAACTAAGGTTGATTTTTTAAAAGATTTAAAATTTAAGAAACATAAATAAATCAAAAATATATATTTTAAAGAAAAGGTACAAATATATTACCTAGCCAGTTGAAATAGAATTGACCAATAGAACCAAAAATATCCAATTAACCTCCTTGCTACTTATTTTTTATCTTATTCCAACCTATTCTCTCAAGCAATAGTTGGGAATATAGAGAAGTGTATGGTAAATATACAAATATAACTTGACCTATGTTCACTCTAGTCCTATCACAAGTGTTCAAATTGAAAGGGAATGGAAGAATTGTAGAAGTAGAAAACTCTCTTCAACCTATGGTTGTATCTTCTCTTTGCTCCTTTTTAAGTTCTTTCTTTCCTCAAATGACTCTAACTTTTAATTATCTATTGTATAAATTTAGGTGGCACGTATGTACACAAATAAATATATTAGCCAACTATATGTGCAAATGTCCATGTGCAGATTTGTATCAACCCATATTGCATTTAAAAGAGCCCATTATGCATTTGGAGTAGACCATGTATATATGTGTGTGTGTGGCACATTTAATTGTCTCTTGTATAACTTTAAGTGGCACTTGTGTGAATATATAAACATGTTAGCCAACTACATGTGCAAGTGTCCATGTGAAAATTTATATCAACCCATATTGTATTTAAAGGAGCACATGATCTATTTGGAGTAGACCATGCATATATATGTATGCATAGACATATATACGCACATATGCCTATACATATGTGTGTGTGTGACACACACGTACATATATATGTGTGTATGTGTATATGTATGCATATATGTATGTATTTATGAACAGATGAATGTATGTATGTATATAAATATAGATGTATGTATATACATATATATGTGTGTGTGTGTGCATGCACGTATGTGTATATATGTATATATGTGTGTATGCATGCATGTATGTATATTTATTTATACATATGTATATGTATAAATATGTGTATGTATGTATATATACATACATGCACATATATATACATACATACACATATATACATACATATACATACATACATATACATACATATACATGCATATACATACATATACATACATATGCATACATATACATACATATACATACATATACATACATATACATACATATATACATACATGCAACATCGTATATTTTCAATCTTGACAATTTCGCATTACATGGACACCCTATTTTTCCTATGGACTTAATTATATTAATAATTTATTCGTTTCGGGGCCAAATTATGAAAATATATTAAATTCCTCGACATCTCAATAATTAGGGGCAAAATCACCCAGTCATGGGTGGGGGAACCCCTAACCTAAGGGTGACCTATTTCAAATTCGAACATTTTGGATGTCAGCCTCATGTGTGGTAAAATGACCCCAAGTCAACCTATAATTAAAAATATCAATTGGGATGCATATATAAACATTTTTTCTTCCCATTTGAACATTAGAAGGCATGGTGAACAATAAGCTATTATGATGCACTTATTGTGAAGATGTATTGAGTTATCCTCTACTTGCTAGCTACAACAATCTATTGTGTTTTGTGGACTAACCTATTGTAGGTCTTTAAGAAATTCAAGCATCCATAAAACAACCTTTGGTGGCAACTCATGGTGTGGACATCACTTTGACAAATATTTCATACCAAGGTAACATTACCATTTACCATTTAATGTTTTAATCAATTATTGTTATTTGGCCTCTACCCAACCTAG
>VDFB02279026.1:0-13915 GCA_007258455.2 Sequoia sempervirens
AACCAAAGATTTTGGTTAACATGTAAAACCAGCAAAACCATCTCTCTATAAATCTAAATCTACTTAAGCATCAAGACATTCACATCATCAAATATGTCTTTTGAAACAATGGAGTACCCCAAATCTACAAACCCCATAGCTTTTAATAAAAAAGGAAAATTGCAAAACCTACAGAGGACCCAAGTTGTCCAAGAGTGTTCAGGTCATAGAATGACCTACTCCACAACTCTCAATGAAACAAAGAAAACAGGTTGTCTAGAAGCCTATAAAATATAAAACATACCAAGTTCACAACCCACAAGAAAAAATAGTGGCTAATCACCCAATGCTTTCATATAAATAGAGACTAAATCTACAAACCCAACATAAGTACTCCATATAGTAGTCAAAATAGTAGATGTTTTCCCATGTGACCAAGGGGCCAAAAGCACCCACCCAACATGAACACCCTTTCACAGGTAACTTGACGCTGCTAAACCGTCTAGGTATGAAGAGGAAATACATCCTTCCTAAGGCTCCCCTCCTCTTGCATTTTCATAGCAGAGTAGCCTAAATTTTTCCTCACCAGCAACACCATTTTCTACTTCCTCTTCTCCTTTAGCCCTCAAACCTAAGATGTAGGGTTCGTACCCACAGGCCCCGAACCTAGTTCGAGGACACACCCGGTTCGGGTTCGTCTGTGGGTATGTGCTGGGTGCGCACAGGGTGCACGCCCAGTACTATGGATTCGCCAAGGTGCGCACACCCGCGCACCTGCGTAGTTGTTGGCGACACTGCGGTGCACCTAACACCTAACCCGCTTAACCCACGGGCCAAGTCAAAAAAAGTGGGCCCAAACTTGATTAAAAAACAATTTTATTTTTTTTCCCTCCTAACCCTAAAACGGCCCAATATGAGGCCTTCAAACACACATACATTTCCTTTTTACCTCTCATTTTGCTCTCACCGTATTTTCTCTCCATCTTGGCATTTTAAAGGGAGGTGATTGTATTCGAAGGAGATCGATTGTGGAGTGCCAAATAGCTTCCACAAAGGAGATTTAAGTGTTTAAGGTATGCATTGAAACCCTATTTTTTAATCTTTTGATGAATTTTTTCAAGCTTTTGATGGATTTTTTCAAGCTTGTGAAAAAGTTTTTCAAGTATGTTTTTTTTTTCATTTTTTTTATAGATTGCAACAATGGCTAGTAGTCAAAGTTTAGTGGGTGGGGAGGGAAGTCAAAAATTCAAAATTGATAAAGGATCTCCTTTATGGAGACATACCACAAGAATTTCACAACTTCCTGGAGGTGGGGGGTTTGTTTGGAAGTGTAATTTTTGCAATGCACAATATAATAGCTCCTATTACCGAGTGAAACTTCATTTTATGGGCCCTGGTGGTAAAGAGGATTAATATGTGTGAGGGCCCAGATAAGAAGGGGTTGCCTGTTGTACAAATAGCAGGATTTATAAAAGAACAAGAAGATGCTGACAAATTGATTGCAAAAGGAAAACAAAGTGGTTATAGTTCCAGAAAGAAAAAAACAATGACATTACCCTCTCAGACAATTATGGCCTCCAAACATCCCTTCTTGCCTATGCCCTCTACGGAAGATGAAGATGAAGAACCACAAATCACCACCCACAAGAGAGGTCCATTGGAGAGGGCATTTAAAATGGAGGCAAGAGATATTGCTGAAGAAAAAATTGCACGTTGCCTCTATGCCAATGGTCTTCCATTCAACTTGGTGAGATCACCATATTGGCGGGACATGGTGTCAGCAATAAATAGTGCACCTCCTGGTTTCACAAGTCCTAGGTATGAAAAGGTGCGTACCACCTTATTGCAAAAAGAGAAGAAATCTATAGAGGCCCAACTGAAACCAATTAGAGATTCTTGGATTGAAACAGGTGTATCTATTGTTTCCGATGGATGGAAAGATTGCAAAAACCGTCCATTGATCAATGTTATTGCAGTGTCCCCCAAGGGGGCAATGTTTTTGAGGGCGGTTGACTGTGAAGGGGAAGTGAAAGATGCAAAGTTCATTTCCAGATTCTCATTGACTCCATAGAGATGGTGGGTAATGAAAATGTTGTCCAAGTAATTACGGACAATGCAAAAGTTTGCAGGGCTGCAGGTGCTTTGGTAGAGGCTAGATATGAGCACATCTTTTGGACACCGTGCACCGTACACTCCCTCAATTTGGTGATGCAAGCAATTGGCAACCAAATAGAGTGGGTGAAAGAAATATACCAGGAGGCCGAGGAGATCCAGATGTTTGTGACAAACCACCATATGTCACAAGCAATTTTCAGAAATTTTTCAAGATTGGAATTGTTGAAGGTAAATTTAATTTATTTAGTTTCATTTATGTCATGTTTTACATAATTGAATAAAATATTTTTTTGCGTTATTTACATATTTTAAATGTGTTATTAACTTACTATTAACATGTTCTTAGGTTGCTGAGACCCGGTTTGCATATCACACAATTGTTCTAAGACGACTTGTGAAGGTGAAAGAGGCATTGAGTCAAATGGTTATTAGCAACCAATGGGGTATATGGAAGCAATCAAATTCAGAGAGGGCCCAAAAGGTCAAGGCATTGATCTTGGATGACAATTGGTGGGATCATGTGAATTATGTATTGGAGTTCACCGAACCTATCATGTCTATGCTTCGATTTGCTAATACAGATGAACCATGCTTGGGGGATGTCTATGATAGCATGGACACGATGTTGGAGAAAATAAAAATGGAAATTCTAAAGAGAGAGAATGATCCTGAAGACACCTTTTACAAAAGGGTGGAAGCAATTATTCTTCATCGTTGGAACAAGATGACAACACCATTGCACCTCCTTGCATATGCCCTATCTCCGAGGTACTATACCACAAAAGTACTTTCTATCCCAGGGAGAATACTGCCATATAGAGATTATGAAGTTGCTAATGGGTATAAGAGGGCATTTAGTAGACTCTTCATTGATCCAAAAGTGCAGACAAGTGTTACGAAAGAATTTGGATTGTTTATCTTAGGAAAAAATCATACCCCTTCTATTGGCAAAGACCAATACAAAATGGATGCTATTACATGGTGGTACTTCCATGGTCAAGATTATATGTACCTCCAACCTCTTGTAATCAAGATCCTCTCACAAGTTTTTTTTTTTTTTGCCACTTGTATTGTAGAATTTAACACTTAACATTCTTGAATTTATCTTGCATTTTTTATTTTTTATTTTGTTGGTTTTCTCTCCAGATTGCAAGTTCTTCTGCCACTAAATGGAATTGGTGTACATACTCCTTTATCCACTTAGTGAAGCATAACCGGTTGGCTGCAAAAAGAGCTGAAGACTTGGTGTATATTCATTCCAATTTGCGTTTTCTATCACATAAGGATCCTCAATACAAGCAGGGGGCAGCGAAGCTTTGGGATGTAGCACCCAAATCTGCTGACTTGGATGCAACCATTCAAGATCTTACTAGAGTCACTATGGATGATGTGGATGATAATGATGACACACTACATGATGCATCTAGTGCAAGTGGAACCGCTTTGGGTTCAAATGATGATGATCTTGAAGTTAAAGCCACTGAAAATCTAAGTCACGATGATTTTCATCTTTTTGATAATCCTTTTCATGATTGATGAACAATGAACATTGAATCATGTTTCATGAACTACATTTTGTAATTCAGTAATTGTGATGATTTCCATTGGAATCATAAACATAGACGTATATGATATCATTGATATGGCTTATTTGAATATTTTTCAACTATCAATTGGCATTTAATATTTATCTTTGGCATTTGGCATTGATCAATGATCAAGTATCATACTATGAAATGATTTAGATTTACAATTCTGTATATTTCTCTTATTTTATTGTATATATATATATACACACACGCGTACCCATACATACCCAAACCCCTAAAAAAAAAATTCACATACCCACGTACCGGGTTCTTGTACCCGCACCCGTCCCCGAACCCAAACCGGTAACTTAGCCTCAAACGCTTTGATGCAACAGCATTCACATTCACATTAACCTCTGCCATGGTTTTTATAATATTTATTTCTTTGACTGACTTGCAGTTGCAGGCAAGTTTTACACTCAGATGATGATGCAGAGTCCTGCCCAACATATAACAGAATAACCAGACACAAATAAAACAAGCTTAGCCACTATTCTAAGGAATTGTGAGATTGCTTGTTATAAATATTTCCGTGGCTTTCTTTCTGTCAGCTAAAATCCAGGCTCTAATAACTGTTGTTAAGCAAACAAAGCACATATAAAACAAATAACACCTACAATAGGTAAACAGAAAACACAAGCTGCATAGAGACAAAACAAATTATGTGGTTCACCAATTTGGCTACATCCACGGGAAATCAGATTCCTCTTTGTATTAGTTAATCGCAGCAATACAGAAAATATAGTTCAGTATCTCTGAAAGATACTCATCCTTCATTCCATGGGCAATGCTAACTTATGCACAAACAGAGCTCCTTTCTGCTCTCTCAGAATCCTCACCCTCTACTCGTTTTCAACAAAGCATCCACCATACATATTTATGGGACTCGTCAAAAGAAACGTCCAAAAGAAAAAACTCTTCGCATCCAAATAAGGAGATGAAGCGTTTGCAGCTGAAGCATCTGAAGATGAAAAGGCAGAAGGTAAGGTCGGACCACATCGGAACAAACTGTGTATAACTTTTTTAAATGGCCGTTCAGGTCACATTCTATTATTTTTATCTTCTACCTGATAGCTAATAGATCACCAAATGTAATCCAGAAATATTCCCTTAAAAAATATCTTTCAATATCTTATATTCTTTCGCTGAGTTTCTCTGGTTTATCCTACAAAATCATAGACAAATTGTATCTGATAACTCTTTCATACTGATGATGGATCATAAAATGTAATCTGAAACATTGATGATAGAAAAACACAAACACAATTGATTTACTAATTGTACCTGACAATTCATATGCGACCATTCATTTTGATTCGCGATATGTCAAAATTCCAGAATTTCCTACAAATAAAGTGTTTCATGAAACATTACAAACAAAAATAAGAATGTGATAGCAACCGCAATTTACCCCAAGGCCATATCTGCGAGAGACCAACCCGAGAGCAAAGATACTTGATGCAATGCCTCCTTCCACGCAGCCATCTCTTCTGGGGTGTATCTTCCTTTTCCATTGTGTCTTTGCAATGCGTCAGCATATGGGCCTTTCTTATCTGGGTATCTCACATCTGATGGGTTTACCTTATAAAACAAGGGAATTAGTCTGGAACCACTACTTGATCTGGAAGCCCACATAAGGGAGAGCTCCTTGAGGCACCAGGGTGAACTAGCATAGTCAGGAGAAAATATGGGTATGTGGATTGTGGAGTTTTGAATTGCCTCTAACAGGTTGATTTCAATATTCTCACCCTTTTCCAATCTTTCACTGTCTAAAAAGACATGAAGACCTGCAGTGGAAAGGGATTGGAAGAGGTGATCAACCAGACTGTTTCTGACATCTGGACCTCTGAAGCTCAAAAATACATGGTATCTTCTCTTGTGTTCAATGGGAATTTGTGTTGAGCTCGGAGGACTATAACGATTGAAGTCCGCCATCATTCAACAGGATGAAAACACTATCAAGATAGCTGCGCAATGAGTGCAAAAATGAAATGAATGGCTATATCAGAAGGCCAAAATAGTGCACTGGACTGCAAAGCCAAAGCTACAATCTAACGCAGAATTGGATCGCAGAGGGAAATAATAATCATATATCAGTAAACGAATACTCCTCATTATATCAGTAAACGAATACTCCTCGAAACCCTCCATGTTTAGAATAGGTTTATTTTTTATAAAATAGTTTTCCAAAAAATTTAGACTCTTCCATAAAATATAGCCTAATTAAGATCATAAAAACCAGATAACTTTCATGTTAATTTAATATATAATTTAAGATATTAAATTATTAAGAATTAAAATATAAAATTATTCTATTATAAGTCATGTTTTTCATGTTAATTTAATATATAATTTAAGATATTAAATTATTAAGAATTAAAATATAAAATTATTCTATTATAAGTCATTATACTATATAAGGAAGAAAAATAAAAAGATGTTGTGCACAGCTCTGAAGCTTCCAGTTACCTCCTCAGTGCGACCTGCACACCTCCACGACTAGGCTCTCGACACTTTCTCCTAGCATGCGATTGAGGCTGCTCTTACAACTACTAGGCTGGACTTTAAAGCAGTGTTGCACGAAGATGTTAGGGCTCGCACCCTCTCAGATCTACCCCTCGATGGCAGAGGAAACCCTAGATCGCAGCCAAAGGGAAAACAACAAACAGATTTGTATAAGCTCAATACAGTGCGCTCCCTAAGTTGTGTGGGTCACCGGCCTTATTCCTCTGAGGCCACCCAACATTATCCTCCTTTTGATGTTGCAATTGCTACTAGGGCTAACTTTGGAGGGGATATTTCTGCTCGGCAAGATATGCCTCAATACTACCTGGCTTGTCATCTCTTTGTTCGCATTCCAAAGGTGTATTTTAAAGGTTCCATCAATGACATAGAATCTTTTTTTGCAAGAACATGCAATAATATGCATATTTGTGAAAATTTGGCCAAAACTGATCTGCATTGCTGGATCACCACATATTGGAAAGATGGTATAGAGGAAGAGATCGGTACCCTTGTGCAAGAGGCTTCTTCATCCTTGAGTTTCAATCTCTGGCTGATAAAGAAGAGGTGCTCAAAAATGGGCCATGGTTTTTTGGAGGACTCCCTTTGCATGAAGCCATGGTTTCCAACCTTCAATCCTTGCTATGAGACTTTCACTTCAGCCTTCTTGTGAGTTCGTTTACCCTACCTCCCTATTCAATTCTGGGAGTTGGAGAATTTGAGGGAAATCGATAATGGACTTGGTAAGTATTATTGTTCTTCAAAGGAAACAATAAATTATGCTAACTCTACCTATGCACGCATATGTGTGGAGATGGAGCTCTCTAATGGTCTTTCGAGATTTCCTTAAAAGTGGGCAATCGAAATGGAGGCAACCTATTGATTATGAGAAAATTGCTTTCAGGTGCAAAATGTGATATTCCACTTATCACTCCACCTTCCATTGCCCAAAAATTAAAGATCATGCTAGAGGAAAGGTTGCCTCACGAAGCATGCCAACTTGGTGGGATGGTGTGCAACTCGTCATTGTGTCATTCCTCCTGAGGAACAGTTGGAGTCGTGCCCCCTTAAGACTCTTCACGAGATTTCTCAAAACCCCCTTTTGGATGATATTACTAATAACACAGCCAATTTTGGGTTCCAATGTAATTCTTGAAGCCCCAATTCTTCCTCAATCTAAAGAAAAATCAGAGATTTCAGACATTTCAACTGCTCGTTCGGTGGATTTGGTTTCCACAACTTTGGACTGTCATGGAGATATGGTCGATAGCAAAAAAACTAATATTGTACAAAACCCGAAGACACTAGCGCATTTGGATTAGGGATGGACTGAAGTTAGGAAGAGGAAAAATTCCGCTTGCCCTCACATAGGGCTTAAATTTGATGGTCGTATACTTGTATTTGAAGATTTTAACTGTAAAATACAATATAGTAAAAATAAATATTTAACTTGTATTTGAAAGTTTTAATTGTAATATACAGTAAAAATAAATATTTAATCGTATGTTAATACATGTTTGTATTTGAAGATTTTAATTGTAAAATACAATAAAAATAAATATTTAACCGTATGTTAATACATGCAATTGTAAAAAAAATAGTTAATATGAAAATTTGACCATATATTATATATACTTTTATTTTTAAATATTTTAATAGAAACTTCTTCTATGTTTTTAACTTCTTCTTTTTTAATGCAAACTTCTATTGTTAAAAAACAAATCTCAATTTTTTAGATTTTTTTAAAGATTCTAAATATTTTCGAGTTTCTTTTATTCTAAATATTTTTTGAGTTTCTTTAATAGAATTTTTTATAAAAACAACAATCTTCTCTTTCAAACCATTTTTTTTTTACCAGTGCAAAATATTTCATTTTTCTTTTATTAATCTGGTTTTAGAGTTTAATGGAAAAGGGAAAGATTTTTTTGCACACTTACAACTTACAACAAAAAAGAAAGAAGATTTGCAAAAAGTAAAGAGATTACAGTTACAACTTACAACTAGCATATATATATTATTTTAATAATATATATTAAATACGCTAAGAGATATCCATTTTGAGGCATCTATTAAAACTACAATAGACTCCTTAAGAAGGATATCTCTCAGCGTATTTTATATATATTATTAAAATAATATATATATATATGCTAGTAGCATTCTCAACGAGACATGGATGGCAAAATTATTATTGTTAGAGTTAGGGTTTGGGTTAGGATTAGAGATAATATTAGGATTAAGGATAGGATTACAGTTATGGTTAGGGTTAGAGATAAAATTAGGATTAGCATTGGGGTTAGTGTTAGGGTTAGAGATTAGGGTTAAGGGGTTAAGGTTATGGTTTTAGGGTTAGGATTACGATTAAGATCTAACCCTAACCCTAATTGAAACCCTAAACCTAATACTAACACTTAAATTAATCTGACCCTAACCCTAATTGAAACCCTGGCTGTAAATAAACCTTGACCCTAACCCTAGCCCTAGTTGAACCTAACACCAACCCTAATTAAATCCTAATGTTAAAACCTAACCAACCCAAAACCTAATCGCAAGCATTATTTTAAAATTGTAAGGAATATTAATCCTAACCCTAACCCTACTTTAATCCTAACCCTTATTAAATCTTAAACCAAATTGAACCCTAACCCTAACCTTGATTGAATGCTAGTCCTAATTGAACCTTGAACCTAACTCTAATCTTAATTGAACCCTAGCCCTAATTGAACTCTAACCCGAACTCAAAACCCTAATTGAATAATAACCTTAATTGATTAGTAACCCTATTTAAACCCCAACCCTTATCCTTATCCCAAGCTTTATTATAGAACCCTAGCCCTAATTGAACCCTAACCTTAACCTTAATTGTAACCCTAATTGAGCCCTAACTCTAACCACAAACCTAATTAAATCATAACCTTAACCGAACTTTAACCCTAAACCTAACACTAATTGAACCTTAACCCTAACCATAAATGAACCCTAGCTCTAACCCTAACCCCAATTGAACCCTAATTAAACCATAACCCAAACCTAATTGAACCCTAATTCTAATCTTAATTCTAACACTAACTAAACTCTAATCTCAACCCTAGCTATAATTGAACCCTAACCCTAATTGAATGCTTGTTGAGTCTTACCTTAATTAAACTCTAACCCTACCCCTAATTAAGCCCTTTTCGTAACCCTAATTGAACCTTGACCCTAACTCTAATCTTAATTGAACCCTAACCCTAATTGAACCCTAACCCGAACTCAAAACCCTAATTGAATAATAACCCTAATTGAATAGTAACCCTATTAAAACCCCAACCCTTATCCTAACGTTAACCTAACCAACCCAAAACCTAACCCCAAGAATTATTTTAAAATTGTAAGGCTAACCTTAAATATTAATCCTAACCCTAACCCCAATTAATAACTCTTACCCTAACCTTGAGATATCCTAACACAAACCCCAACCCAAATCCTAACCCTAACCCTTATCATAACGTTAACCTAACCCCAAGCATTATTTTAAAATTATAAGGCTAACCCTAAATATTAATCTTAACCCTAACCCCAATCAATAACTCTTACCCTAACCTTGAGATATCCTAACACAAACCCCAACCCAAATCCTAACCCTAACCCTAACCCTAATCCTAATCCTAATCCTAATCCTAACCCTATCACTTAAGGGTGGCTTTAGAATAGTGGTTTACAATTTGATTTTTTCACCATATTCAATGGGTTCGGTCGAACCCAATGGTTTGACCGAACCTCACAAGGGGTTCGGCCGAACACATGGGTTCGGTTGAATCCATGGTTCGACTGAACCACTAAAACCTAAATTAAAAAATCATATTTAAATAGGTTTGGTCGAACATGGGTTCGACCGAACCCCTTAAATATGACAAAAACCAAAAATTGTTTCATTTTCAATTGTCACTTTTACTTTCAACTTTACCAGTCACTTTCCCTGGTGCGTGCGGCGAACCGAGAACATGACGACGACCAAACATAGGTTTTTCTTTCCGGTGAAAGCAAATTTAAGTTCGTCTCTCCAAAGTTCATCATTCTAGTTTGCATATCGAGCACTATTGAGCACTAGGTATTTAAAATTCAATTTTTTTAGAGTTCAAAATGCATCTATTTGTTTAATTTTGAAACCCTAAATGCAATTTTTTTCAAATTTGTTGAATTCAAATTGCATTTGTTTGAAAGTTTTTAAAGCATTTTCAACATACATATTTTGCTTCCCCATTTTGCATACATTTTTGTCTTGTGTAAATGAAATATGCCTTCCCATTTCAACAATCAAAACTATGGATAAATAGATTTAATTTTAGTTACAAGAAAAATGTATAAATTATAAATTTATAACATAATTATGTACATGCGAAAATCCTCTTGGAAGAAAAATCTCACAACCAAAAACATGAACCAATTATATTATTTGATAATAATATCATTTACAATAAAATATTCATGTGCATACCCTTATAGTAGTATCATTTAAACATGTGAATATGGAGTAATTTCTAGTAGCATGATGATACCTACAAAATCATTATGCTTTCTCCATCTCAAGCACCCATAAATAGAAAAAATTTAAACCATAAATAAAGTGTGGTTTAACCAAAGCCATAAGCCAAAATAATGACCTAAAAATGGCACCAAATTTGGCACAAATTTCAACATCATATTCCTTGACTTGGTTTATAGGATGTATTTAGCAAATGCTTTACATCTTGTCAAAAAAATTCAAATCCTCCTCCTCATAACCGACACTCCATTTTTGACATATTCAAACTCATTATTTAAGATGATCTTGATGATTTTCATAATTCTAATCAATATTCTAGTGTAACCCCCCTTTTTTATTCTCTTATGTGTCATATAAAATTTCATAAGTAATTCCCATCTTACAATTTCATACAATGCTCTTACAACTTTTTAAATATATAAAAAGGACAACCCTAGTTCAATTAGGATTATTTAATTATTATCACCTACATCCATTCATTACATGTTATTAGTTTGTAGTTGCACACATTATTAGGAAATATGCATTGTCTTTAAGCAATTGGGGTATATTTCATGTTTGAGAGTGTTTTCCTTGATCTTTTATCTAGTTAAATTAATATCCTTTAAAATCTTGTTTTATGGAGTTTTCATCTTAACTCTAATATGACTAGCAAATAAAATGACGATTGAATCATTTTTCCATATAAATAGCTAATGAAAACCATATAAAGAGCCACATTAAAGAAGATGAAAAATAATGATCACTTGAGACTATGATTTAGATACATATGTTGGTAAACAAGATATTTTCCTAAATTGATAATTACGTATTGATGCACCTCTCCACCCTAAATATCCTCACTCGTTGGCTAGTAATTTATATAATGTATTAGGTGGATATCCTTAGGGAATTAATACTATTCATAATATTACCACTCTAATGCATTTTAATAATGTTGTACCCTCTATGCATCCATCTACCCTTCATCCTCTTATAATGATTCCTCCTATCATACTATAGTTACCACTTCCATGGGATCCACCACCCATGTCCTACCGCCTTTCTCTCCACTAGTATTTTTCTTATCTCCCATCCTTTTATATATGTTCACACCATTGTTACTACTAGCACTATCCTATACAAATATACATTCTTCATACCATTCCTCCTTATCCTATGAAAATCTAACCTTATAGTGTAACTTCTCCTTCCATTACCATGTCATTACCTTTCTAGACCTTCCCCTCTTTATACATTCTCCTTTTTATCCTACACTACTCTTACCACTAATATATCCCTATACCTTGGATATACTATTGAAGAAATTTAACTGACTTTCAATATCGCAAAAATTAGACCCATATTTTTAAACATAAAATGTGTATAATAAAGCACAATCCATGCTTCCTAATTCAACTTCACTAATATCTATCGAATGAACTTAGGTTCATTACAATAAGATAATCATATAGCCATAATTAGTTGTAAAGATAATGGTAAAGTTTTCAATAGCCATATTTATCCTTCCACATGCCACCATTAGACATACACATAAGATTCATTAGGAAAAGTGGATGTGTGGATATGTGGATCATATGTGTCAAAAAAATGCTTTGATAAGATGTGTGTAAGGAAAAAATGGAGTTCAAATGTTTGATTTATGTCTATATAATAGGTCATAAACTCTAGGGGAATTATTACCACTTTGCACAATATTGTGCCATATATATATATATATTTTCAAAATGAGGCAAAAAATACAATAGGAATAATATGGATATGCAAATTTTATCATTACATTTTTTTCCACTTTAAGGTGCATGTGAAGATTTTAAAATAATCGTGCATCTCAATTTATGTGGTATTCACAAACATGTATGGAAAGTAAATATTTAGACATCAAAAAACATGAAAAAGTGGTTTGTTGTCTTGTGCACAACACATGTCCTTTTTCTTTTGAGAAAATTATCTCACTTTGTAAAATCCTTGCTACATGTTGAGATTATTTAATTTTTTCCCTCCATATTTGTATTCCTTTTTATTTCTAGAAATATAATTTATGACATTTTTTCTTAATAAACATATGAATAAATTTTACGTGGTTGTAAATTTTACACATGGTTGTATGCAATCTCATATATATAGTACGTATGGTTGTGATTACAATGTTTATATTGTGTTTAGATTTGGTTTTATATTATCCTTCCAAAAAAAAGTTTGATGTTTATAATATTTTGATTTACCTTTGGATTTTGTAGACACTAAATCTCACATACATTCATATCCATACCATGGTCCCCACCCGAACACCTAACATCCACTTATTAACAAAATTCATGATACCTTAATTCCTACACTTTATCAAAATCAAATCAATTTTTCTTTTCAGACCTAAAACGATCAAGGCCTAAACTAATTAAAATATTTATTGTAAAAATTTCCATAGTAAAGTACAAAATAGAGAAGGGCATGTCAACCCATAAATCATGAAGGTGTAGGGACAAAACCAAGAGACCCATCAAATAGGATTGTAGCAATCATATATAGACAAAATTGATTAAGAAAACCTACCATAAATGAAAAAAAAAACCTAAAAAGAAGACATATATTACATATTTTTTGAGTGCCCATATATTACATATATATAGCAAAAACTAGCAGAGGGTGAGGGACATGAGTGAGGAGAAACAAAATTTCCTTATGTGCCTCCATTGTTTCTCCATACAATAGAGCACCCAATTCTATTTTATGTCCATTGATTGTATTTTACGCTAAAGATTCATCCCATTCTTGCAAGGTTCATTTCAAAGAAATTCAAACACAAAGGAAACTAGAGTTTTCCTTTCAAACTTTGTGTCGAAGCAACCACCCAACAAAATATTTTTCATTATGTAAGTCATCATCCTGAATGGCATTGTTTAGGGAATGGTCCAAAAAGAACTTATAAAACATAATCCACTACAAACTAAGCAACTAAACCATAATTTTGAAGAAGATCCATAGCATTAAACAAAAATAAAGACACTACCTGAGAGAGAGACATTAACTAGAGAGTTTCATATAGAATTTGGTCACCTATGGTCACCCAAATTACTAACTCCACACGCCAGCAATCAATCTTGAAAATTTTCTTCAGCATTTTGAAAAAAAAGTCCCAAACTCTAAATGTACTCCCTTTTGGGATGGGATGAATGCTCTCCTATTGATCAAATCGGCCTCCATT
>VDFB02279028.1:0-23994 GCA_007258455.2 Sequoia sempervirens
ACTCGACCATGATTGTCAAACTGACTCCATAAACAACAAAGTACAAACTCAATAACACAATAACATAATCCACAACATTTACGAGACAACAAAAGATAAAGCTATGAAATAGATCAAAGCAATAATAGATAAACAAGTTACCAAAGAACATTCATAACTCAACTTCAAAAGAATCTAATACAACATAAAGATTACAAATCCAGAGGTGACAAGAAATAATGCACAGGGGTGTCTAGAGGAGAGTGTCATTGCATAGCTCTCATGGGATCTCCTGGCTCTTCCTCCAATTTGAGGCACCGACACCCATCTATGGATCTCCTGGCTCTTCCTCCTACTTGAGGCGCCGACACCATAGGGTAGCTCATGTGGAGTCGATAACCTCTCATGAAGATGAGATTATGAATTTTCTGACCACGGCCTTCTCAGTCTATCATTAGTCTATGATAGCCCTAATGCATAGACGAGGAATCCAATATTTATTATCTTGTGTGTTTTACTACCCATCCCCCCTAATTCTATTTTTTTAGGTTATCACTTGTTTAACTACTCTTACATGGGTTCTCCTGTGCACTTCCTCTTACCCGAGGCACCGGCCCCCACGAAGAGCCACTCTCCCTAAGACCCCTAACAGAAAATTGAAATAAGGCAAGGGTTGTACCATCAAGTATAAAGCATAAAACACAAAACAAGACCTACGAGGCAAATCCATCTCGCGATCACTCATAATCACAATGACCACAATCTCGTACAACTCTTCCAAATAAAGATGCTTAACAAAATCATGTAATATTCAAATCCAAAAAGTACAAGGATAAACGTCCAAGAAAATAAATCAAGCCTCTGGAACAAGGGTTTGTAAAACAACAGGGTTCCCACATGAACAACACTAACAATAACCATAACGAAAAAGATAACTCAATATAATTTTGCAAGATCACACCAAATTTAATGTAATTCATTCCCGATCATTCAATTAAATTAATCTCACCAATTTGCTAATCGTTACAAAAAGAATAAACATAAGATTCTCATTTTCAAATATAATGAAATATAACTAACTCAGTATAATCCATTTATAGTACGAAATAAAACTAATTTTCTATTTTAAATTATTTGCTCAATTATAACCAAAGATAAAATAATGCCCTTAAAAAAAATATAATTATCTATATATAAACATCATTAACCTCATGAATAAAATACAAAAATTACATTTTAAATTAAAAATAATATTAAATAAAATAATTATAATTCCATTTAAAATAAAACAAATTATAATTATAATATTTAATAAAATAAATATTTACACCGAAATATATATATATATATATTTATATATATATATACATATATACATATATATATATATATACATATATAAATATAAATAAAACAATAAATAAATAAATAATTAAACTGCACGCAGAAAAAGGCCGATGGCCTTACTGCACATAGGCAGAGAGGACTGCCAACGTCAGTCCTCGTGACTGTTGCGCACGGCAGTCCTACGGACTGCCGCGCAAAACAGTCCGCGGGCTGCTGTGGCTAGTCCTTTTGCCACATGGGGCCGGGTGGGTACGGCCTGCCATCCCCTCCCCAAACCCCATACAATAAAATTTTATTTTATTATATTTTTTTTTATAAATAAAACACAAAATTTTAATAATTTAAACCTTCGTACCTGGTACGGATTCCGACGGCCTATTCGGCCATAATAATTTTTTTTTGTTTTGTTTTGAAAACATAATAACAAATAAATTCAAAAACAAAAGGAATAAACATATATATGTGCATATATATATATACAAAAAATTTGTGTATATATATATATATATACATTTATATATATTTTATATTTAACTACACGAGTCAATATATATAAATTAATGGCACAGATACACAGGTCAACAGAATAAAATACTTATATATATTTCTCATATATATACATATATAACAGTATTCTCAAGCAATATAATGAAGGACATTCTTTTCCCATAACCAGATTTTAGAGAAACTAGAATAATTTTTTTTTCTCAGAATTAAAAGACAGATTTCATTTAAAGTCAAAATTAAAAATAAAAAAAAAATAAATAAATAAAGTTAGAGAACATTTTCAAAAGAGCAGTTTAATTTCAAGTCACAGAACATTTTCAAAAGAGCAGTTTAATTTCTTCTATTAATCTTCTATTTAAACAAAAGTTTTCTTTCTTTCAGACAATCAACCATATTCATTCATTTATTTATTTATTTTCTGTTATAGGTACAAATTAATTCAAGCCCTTTTCTATTATTTTTACAGATACAAAAAAAAATAGTCAAGAGAAGAGAGTGGAACTTGGAGTCCTACGCTCTCAAGAATCTGATGAAGTTCGCCTGATTTCGACCGTCTTCTCGAACAACTTTCGTTCCTCCTTCAGAATCTCCTCTCCAGAGTATCGTGCTCAACTTCCAAAACTAATATGCTCTTTGAAACCCTTCCCAAAACATACAGCAATATATTGACAGATCCTTTTCCCCAAAAACTTCAGAAGATTTCAACATTCGAAGACATTATTTTTTTATTTTGTTTTATTTTATTTTTCTCAACTTCTGTCACAATCTTCCCGTGAATGAAAATTCACAATTTTGCAACTAATAAAAGATGCCTCTTTCCCTTTTTGAAAATTCTAAAAAAAAAATCTAATAAAAAGAAACTATCTAATTTAATTCTAGTTAAATTTCCTTTTTCCAAAACTTTCTATTTTAAAATTTGCTTTTGCAACATTTATTTGTTATGCACATAATATACTTTATTTTAATAATTTATTTTAATAATTATCCTCGACAAGATAATTAATTAAAATAATAAATACCATTTAATATTAAATTAGCACATGACTTTTTAAAATAAAACATTTAAATATTTACATACAAATTAATCTCACATTATAATAAACAATTATTATCAACATTTAACGAACAAAATTTGATGGAATGGAATGGAATGGAATGGAAATGGATGGAAAGAGCCGGCCTCAATGGACTGGAAACAAATGAAGTCGTGTACATGTGCATACATATATATATAAAAAATCAAAGTATTGCATTGTGAGAAGGAATCGCAGTGTAACAGAGCACTCACAACGAGTGATGCTACATTGTCCTTCATCACATCTATCCTAACAATTATAATATGATTGATAAAATAACATTTCTAAACTAACAATTCATCTCATGACATAATTTATTAAGTCATTGCATTATAATATAATTTTGAAAATCAACTAACATCACCAACCACAATGTCATATGAAATAATCATGTCCACAAATGGAAAAACAACATCATCAAATGTCTAACAAACCAAACCAAACAATAATAGTACCATCATAGTATCACTGTATCAAATCAAAGCATAAAAACTACTGAGTCCAACTAGCAACCAGGAGGGTTATTACACCTCGCGGCTTTTAACCAACCTTCATCTTCCTCCTGCGAGTTAGCAGGGAACAACAAAGATTTACATTAGCTTTTGATCTTGGTTGTCAATCTAAAACCACGGGTTATGAGCTCAATAGTGGAGATTGGGTCCCACATTCCATACAGGACACACATCTGCCTTTTGCTGACCTCGTGCCAAATGACAGGGCGAAACCTTAGGTCTGCGAGTTGGCGGGCAATGCATCGGTGATCTTCTTCCCATAATCTTTGAATCAAAACCTACATTGCACCTGCTAGTATTTAATGAAAGGCTTTACAAGCCACGCGATATGACCATCGAGTTACCGGCTTAGGCTTACATCAAATTCTGCATTAAAATTAAAACCCAACTTTATTTTGAATACTTTATTTCTTCGTGGTTTTATTTTCCTGGAGTCTCGGGCTGCCCTCAAGTGATTCTTATCCCAACCCTAACAAGAACAAGTGATTAAGCTAAGGATTGTATTTGTTGTTATAACTTTAGTTCTAGAGAATTTTTAATTACCAATTCTTATTTGTGCATTTGTATATGAATCCAATTGAATGCCTTTCCATATCATTATGGAAAATTTTATTATTGCAACCCTAACTCTAACACTAATTAAACCTTGACCCTAACCTCATTGAACTTGTATTATAACCCTAACTCTAACACTAATTGAACTGTAATCGTAACCCTAGGTATTGTTGAAACCTAACCCTAATTGTATCAAAACTCTAGAGAACTCTAATTGAACCCTAACCCTAAAATGTATACACAACTCCTCTTACCCCTAATCAACCCTAACTCCAATCCTAGCCCTCCCAATTTAAGACTAACCTTAACCCTAATTCAATTAAACTCTTATTGAATTATAATCCTAATTGACCCTAACCCAAATTGAATACTAATTCGAACCTTAACCCTAAGTGAATAGCAACCTTAATTAAACTCCAACCATAATCCTCTTTGAATTTTGACCCTAATCATAACCATAATTCAACCCTAACCTTAATTGAACCCTAACCCTAAACATGAGTTCAATTAAGCTTAAGGTTCAAATAGGGTTAGACTTTAATTAAATCTCAGGCACAGGATCCAACAGCATCAGGACTAGGGCTAGGCCAGCTTGGGGGTAAAAGACTGGCTGCCCCATGACAGAGCCTGGGGTTAGTGTTAGGGTCCAACCAAAGGGGCAAGGCCAGCAATAGGTTAGGCCATGTCCAATTAGGCTCTACTAATGTGTTAGTTTTAGAACTCATAGTTGCTTAGGGCTGGACATGTACCAGAGCTAGGCCTGTGCCACCAGTGCTAGCCTTAGGCTGGGGCCATGGCCAGACTCTTGAGCACCAATGCCAGTACTGGGATTAGATCTCTACCACCTTTAATAAAAATAATCTTCTATAAATTCATTCAATTTTTTAAAATTCATATAATTCTAAAATATTTCACCCTACCTATGTTGATATATGAGAGATATAGCAAATCTAAACTCTATACAATTCTATATTAACTCATTATCGGTGGTATAAAAAAGGGTTTGCTATGAATGCTATAATATAAAAATAAATGTTTTTCAATGTTTATTAATATAAAAAATAAATGTTTTTTCAATGTTTATTTGTCAGTTTAAAAGATGTGCCAATAATGTTGCGATCACTAATGATTAATTTTTTCTTGATGGTTAAAATAGATTGGTAAGTAAATTTATCTATATTAAGTAAATTTATCATTGATTTTTTCTTGATAAGTAAATCAATATTTCATAAATTTATCTACTATAATTCTTATTTTAATTTTTCTTAATTATATTAAATTATGTTTTATTAAATTGTTAAAAAAAATTAAGTTGCTTATAAATAATTTTTATGTGTTTTATAATTAACTTGATATTGTGTATAAAGGTTTAAGTTATGAATGTTATAATATAAAAATAAAATAAAATTGTTCAATGTTTATTTGTTAGTTTGATGTGAGAATAATGTTGCATAGTAATGATTAAATTTTTTTCTTGATTGGTTAAGGATATTGTGAAATTATTCTATGTTAATTTAATGTTATGAATGCTATATAATATAAAGAAAAATATTTCTAATATATTTTTAATGCATCTTTATATTTTATAAACAAACATCTAAAATAAAAATGTGATTGTAAAAAAAATACAACTTAATGTGTGAACATACATTTAAAGTTAAAAGTGAAATTATAAAACAAATTGTAAATTTATTTTATTTTTCTTCTATAAATATAATTTTTTTATTTGTCATCTGCCTAGTAATGCCCACTTCTCCTTTTAATGAATGTTTTATTTTGCAAGGGTTGATTTGCGCTGTCGTTGATCTATTTCCTGTAGATATCAACGATGCACACCATCCCATGATCGGGAATTGAAGGATCGCGAAATCACGGGCGGGCGCCATGTGTCCTATCCGGGGGATCAAATTTGAGCTATCACTGACCAACTACCATTTGATCTGAGCTGTTCCCTGCCATCCTACAATGGTGCTTGAGTTGATTGTGAAATCACAGGCGGGCGCCACGTGTCTCATCCGATGAAGCCTAAAGAGTAAAGGAAACACTAGTCGGCTTTAAATGTATTAAGGGGTGGATTACTAAAGTGTTCTCGAGACGCACATATTCTAAATCGACAGATATGTTATAATCTCACTGGAAAAGCTGCTCGAAGGTTAACGACATGGCTGGTGACTGTGTTAAAGGAACAATATCAATGGCACCCACTATACCGCGATCAAGGATTACAGGGATCGTGATATCACGGGCGGGTGCCATGTGCCCTTCCTAAAATAATAAAATCTGCGTGACCATTGATGAGCTGTCTCTTCAAGATTGATGGTGCCTGCCATCTCGCGATTAGGAATTTTGGGATTGCGATGTCGTGGGTGTCTGCCATGTGTCTCATCCAATGAAGCCTAAGGAGTGAAGAAAAGTATTTGCCAGTTTTAAATGTATTACGAGGTGGATTACTAATGCGCTTGTAAGATGCACATGTTTTACTTCAACATAGATGTTATGATTTTAAGGGAAAAGTTGCTCGACAGTTAAAGGAAAGGACGGCGACCATTTTTGAAGGAGCAGGATTTATGGTAAAAAGATCGATGGTTCTCGCCATCTCGCGATGATAAATCAAAGGATTGTGATATCGCGGGCAACCGCCAGGTGGAATTTCTTCATGGCATATGACATAGTGGGCCCCTTTATTGCCATGTTAGTGATTATGTCAGCCTGTTTTGGAGATGGCCATCGATGATTTGATCAAACTGAAGGATCAACGACTCAAATTTAAATATGTATCAAGTTATGGTTGGATCCGTTCATGCAGCCCGCGAGTGAGCTTTAATGGCGGATGAGACATCCACTAGCTGAATTTGATCGACATAAAATCAATTTACTCATCTCATTTGTATCACAAAGCATCCAAATATTTAGTGAAAATAGTTTCAGAGCCAAAGGTGAAATTGCGAGCAACTACTGCCAGAAATTGGAGTTTGTGCAAAAAAAACCATGAGTTAATTTTCTCTGTTTCCCAGTCATTCTGCAGGTCTAAATATGGGAAAGGGGGGGTCTGCTATGCTTGTCACTGAGTTCATTAAAATATTTTGTTAGGGCTATTGTTTAATCATAAATTGTGAGGAATTGTGGTATTTTTACTCTATAATTTTCTATCTCTACTTAGTCATAGCCACTTGAAGTGTAACATTGTAGTGAGACCCTAGTTTGTCTAAAATGGCACCAACCAAGCAGCACTCTGGCCACATTGAGTATTTGAAAAGAAACTTGTACGATGATTTCCTAGATCAATTTTCATTATCAACAAATGAAAGAAGGAAAGGTTTGGTGTTGATGCGAGGTAAAATCCTAGGGGAGGGGTTGGTGTGTAATAATTCCAACATTGTTGATACTAGGGTTCCACTCACAAGCTTAGAAATGTTCAGATTATGGTATAGACAGAGGAATTTTCCTCATCCTTTTTCAAATGGATGGATGTACAACATGGGAAAGCTTGTTGTTCCAAATGTGTTCCCTGATGTGGACTTACTTAGAGCAGTGGCCAAAAGATATGACCCTATCACATGGGTAATCAGAGATAATGATGGAGGGGTTCTATTAGAAATTAACAAATATGTTATCCAACAAACTTTTAATTTGAGTGAGCAGAGTGATGACTTGGTTCCTATTAATCTTGAAGAAATGAAGGAGTATACAAAATTTAAATCTCTTTTTAGGGTTAAGCTGCTTCCACCTCATCTGGTTAAGGCAGGGGGTTCACAATTTCACATCAGCCCTAGTGACCAGGAACCCTTCAGATTGAATTGTTTTGCAAAGCCTTTCCTGGCTACTTTCTATTCACTATGTCAGATTTTGGGTTTCAGCCTTGGTGCAGTAATGCCGATTGCATACATGTTCATGGAGGTGCAAATACAACACCCTAACTTCTCTGTAACATATGACTTTGCTTCTTTTTTGGTGGAGAGGATAGATGAAGGACTGTTGAAGCTGCAGAATGGTGATACTAGTACTCAATTCTTTTGGTATTCCATGTTGATGCATATGTTCTTGTTTAGGAATGTTGATTTCTTTGCTGAGAAGATGAACTTAAGATAATTAGTTAATGGAGAAAGATTACTAGTATAGATATGGGCTACAGATTTGTCCTGTAATAAGGAAAACACTAGTTATGTGTAATTTGATAATTGTTTTGCTGCAAGATTAAGGACTAGATTGATGGTAAATGTACCTAGGATCCCTGAGGAAGTGAATGATTTCCTTAGGCCAAAGGAGAGGAAACCAGAATTGAGGGTTTTACATAACTGGGGTGACATTATCCCATATCCAGTCAGCACTGTCCTGAGAATAAATGGATTTCAAGGAACCCCTCACATACTACCATACAATGTGCCACCAAGACTAGGGTTTGCAAAAGTTATGTGGCAGATGGGGTGTATTCATGAAGATAACCTAACTGGAAAGGGGAAGGGAACATTATTCCCTGATTATACAGTAGTGTCTGACTTTACATTTTCAAAGGGAGGCTGGACACATTTTGACAAATTCTTTGTTGATTACCATTTGAGATTTGGTCTAAGGCGACAACATGATCTTGAAGGTTTCTTTGCTCTTTTCAAACAAAGAATAAAAGGTGGAAAATTTGCACACGAGTTCAATTTCCCTGAGGATATGATCAAAAATGAATTTGATTTAAATAGATAGGAATTGAACAAGGAAAAGTGGATAGCTTATAGTAAGCTACTAGATATTGTGCATAAAATGGATCTGAAGTATGATCCATTGATGGAATTCACTCCATACCACAAGAGAATTGAATTTTTAATGAAGAATTTCAAGGAGATAATGGAGACCTTGACAACCAAAAAGATAAATTTAAGGCTAAGTCTGGATATGCAAGGACAAAGTGATATGCCAATTGAAACAAGGTCAGTATGTTAGCCTATAGAAAGGCGGCCCATCTATAGGAGGAAAAGGGATACTGGCAGTGATGAGGAAGAAGTAGACAGAAAAGGGAAGAAAATAATGAAGGTGCCTTCATGACCAGGCCCAAAATTCAAAGTACTCGGGGCTTTCAAAATCATTGAATTAAAATCTTCACCAGAGCGCAGTCCCCCATCACCACCACCTGAGCCAAGCCCTAAGAGGCAAAGAACTGATCACCTACCTAAGGATCTCATAGATGAAATTATTGTTACTGATCAAGACATGCAGGTTGGTATGCCGTCCCCTTCTAGGTCAGCTGAATTGGTTCTATCTGATTTGGATATGAAGGGTAAGAGTGTGCAGGATGAAAGAATGGAGGCTTGTAAAGAGTTCTTAGATGACAATGCATTTGTAAAGACTCTTGTATTCTTGCAATTGGCATAGAGGATGAAATTTGAGGAATATCAAAATAAATGCAAGGAGAGAAGAGAACTAAGGCCTGACAGGTCGGATTAGGAGAATGATGAAGAAGTGAAAGCTGAACTAATGAAAGAGTTCAAAAACATCACTCCTGAAGAAGGAAGACAACTAGTGAATCAGGCTGGTGTTTTGATTTTACCTTAATGGAAGATTGCAGATGCAGTGGCTTTCAATTCTATTATAAAGTCCAAGAATCCTTTTTAGGATTCTGAAGAAGAAGTTAAGGCAGCATTACAAAACTCTGCCTTTAGTGAAGAATACGAGACCTTGGCAACTTAGGCATTGGATCCACAAGGAAGAAAGCCATACATTGTTGATATTAATCCAAATTTCAAAGGAGGATTAATAATAAAGAGAGCTTCAGAGACTACAACAACTGAAGCCACTAGTTTAACTGTGAATGTGGCCAGGTTGGCCCAAAAAATTGCTAAAAGGGAGGAGGCTGAAAGAAAAGAGCCTAATGGAGAAGTATAACATTTTAATTGAAGAATATAGTAAAATGCAACAGAGGAATGTTGAGCTGCAAACTGAAGTAGAAAGGTTCAAGTATAGACATACTGGGGAAACATCTAATGCTTCAGAAACCAACACATCACCTCCCACAGCAAGGTCAATGCCTCCTGCTTCTCCAAATGTTTCTACACCAAGGTCTCCCATTCAAAATCCTGCTCTTACCCCTCCTCTAGAACAAGTTGATGAAGAAAAAGAGTGCTCTGTTGATCCAACAAAGAGGCAGCTCATGTAGAAAATTGATCAATTACAAACATCACTAAGGGTAAAAGAGGAGGGTTTTCTTTCAAAAGAAAAAGAAATTGTTACTATTGTTTTGGAACATTTAAATGAAAAGGTGGATAATAAACTGCCCTCTATACATTCTTTGTATTCTTTGCTATTTGAAGCAATAAAAAATATTGATAGGGATCAGGGGATAATGATTCCAATAATTCAAAATTGGATCCCTGGGGAAAATAATCTAGATGTTATGAATAAAGCCTCAAGGTTTGATGAAAATAACAGGCCCCAATCATTGAAGCCTACTTATATATTAGTTAAATCATTGCAAGGTTTTCAGACCTTACTAGATGATCTAAGTAGGAAGATTAGGGAATTGGTAAAGAACTTCAATGATTGGGGTAACACACTGTTACTTGATATAACTGATGAGCAGGGGAAATCACAACACTCCAATAATGGAAGGATCAAGCAAGTAAAGTCATCAATAATCAAATTAAAATAATTTGTGATGACTCATATTATGATTTGTTGGTAAATTGTATGGATAAAATTATTGGTACCGGCTCATTTTTTGAATCTTTTGAAAGAGATGCTAATCAGGTAGCGGTAAAGTATTTTCCTTATAGTACAAAGGTAAAAGAGGTGATTAATTTTGACTTGCCAATTGACGAAGAATACCAGAGGTGGGTGGCTAAGTATTTGAATGATGATGAGTAAAAAGAGTGGGCTACCGATAGGTGGCAAATCAGATGCTGTAGTTACAGCGTTTCCAGTTTTGTATGGATGAATTTCTTGGCATAGGTTTCGCGTGGTTTTTTGTTATTGCATCAACCTTCCTCCATTGACATGATGAACGAGAATATGCTCTAGGATGATTACTGTTGTAACGATTTTTGAACAAGAATATTTTTTCCAAGGTGGTGGTTGTTGTAACAAATTTTGGAATATCACCGAGATTCTCCAGTGACTAATTGATAGGTGCTTGCTGTAGCTAGATGCTTGTTGCTCCTTCATTTTCTATAAGAAGGATTTCAAGGCTAGAGTATAGGTTAGCAAGTTAGATAATTTTTGTTGAGTCTAGGTGAAGTTCGCGGTAGTGCTAACTCCAGATGGTTTTAGAGATACAATTTGGTTTTTAGTTCATTATATAGCGGGTTTTATTTACTTAGAGATTTAATGTTGTATAACGATTACTAGCGGTGATTGAAATGAGGTGAGCTCATGTCTCTCATTGTACATGCATATCCCGAACTTTCAATGAAATAACTAAGGGTTGTTTATCCATCTCACTATTGTGGTGTGTATGAATTCCTATTTTTAACTAATTCAAGGAATTAAATCAAAATGTAGCCAATAGGTTATAGGCGGATATGTCTTTTGTATAAGGTTGATAGTAGTCCCTAGGTTAGAATGCATCTTGATGAAATTGTAATGCAATATTGTCGAGGGGATCTTATATGTGATATTAAATCACATTTATAAACCTCGATCTTATGAATTTGAGCTCCTACAATGGATATAGCACTGTCTAGTTGTATTATTTGTGTGTAGTTGATTATTTGTTTGTCTTGCTGAAGCGATACAAATTGCAAATCATTGACTATCTTATACAATGGATTGTGTTATATAACTCCAAGGTCCGTTGATATTGTCTGAGGCAACAATTCTGAATTGATATATTATAAGTGTTGAGCTATTGAGATCATCTACTATTATTATGTTGTTTTTATAATAATGGTGTAGAGGTTGTAAACACATTAAGGGATCACCCTCCCGGGTCTTGCAGAGCCCGAAGTGTATGAGGCTTTTAAAGTCCTTGTCAGTTGGTCTAGGTCCTTCGAGCTGCCTTCGATTGGAATTGGCAATTCCATAGGTATATTAGAAGACAAACCTGGTTACATTGTAAAAAGAACCAACATACCGTCAACCACTGAACAACCACCTCTACAACTGAATTTTTAATCTTTTATGATCACATGAAACATAAAACACACTAATTTCAAGGTTGTTAACATCACTATTGAAATGTTTTAATTTTTTGACCTTTCAAACATTAAAAAGTACATTAAATTAATTATGTAATGGCATAGAAATTAAAAACATCATGAATTAATTTGTAACCACATAAGTCAAATATAATTCTATCAAGAAATTAATATCAAATAGATAATATAATCGCATAACTTATACATTTCAATGTCATTGATCTTCTTCTTCATCCAACTCTTTATTTGTATCATCTGATCCAGATTCGACATTGTAAGGATTGGTCATATCATCATCATCATCGATATCAGTTTCGATAATGTCATCATCCACACGGATGTCATCTTCATGAACATTAACTCCTACATCATCATCATCTAGTTCCTCCTCTTCGACATCTTCGTCAGGGACATCATGAACTAACTGTTGATCCTGATCACCATCTACATCATCTTCTAGTTCTTCGATATCTTCTTCTTCCACCACATTATACTTTACCGGCATTCCTCTTAGATCATGTCTAACAACAAATGACCAACTCGGTCTACCTGGGACCTCTAAGTAAAATACCTGCTCACACTGGCTTGGAAGAACATAGGGCCCATTTCGGCTCGTCGATCAACCTTAGTGTAGGTAAATCCATTATCATGTTCAATAATAGTTCTCTGGGATCATTTTCATTCCAATCATTATCCTATACCCTTAGGGGCGATGAATAGAATTAATCTGAAGGACTTAAAGTCACACTCAAGTATATCATCAAAAATCTCATAGTATCGATTTTATGAGACTTCTGGATGTATGTCGCTTCGAGATGAAACATTAGTCACCTGAAAGATTGTAGTTATACTAGAATCACAAGTTTTCCTCATGTCATCCAACATTTTGATTCAAAATTTATGACCATTGCACCACATAGCCTTGTGGTGTTTCACCTGCAATATGTCAAACATGTAAAAATTATTGCAATATCGTCGGTTGATAAACATATTTATTCTTGACCGAATGTATGCAAAGAAAACAATATCAAGATATATATACATCAATATACTTGAAAATAATTAAATAATATGGGTGATTAATATATTTATCGTGCACATTTTATCTCTTAAACCATATGCTAAATCAATTTCCCTTGTAACATTGGAATCTCCATTACAATGAGCTTCTTTAACCAATGAAGCCACACCTTCCCATGTTAATGCGTGACCAGATTGTTGACATCCTTCAATCCATACCATCATCCAATCAAGATTGTTGGTGATGTACAAATGTAGTGCATCCCACTCTCGACCAATTGTACCAAAATAAATTGAAATTCACAAACGACGTATAATTAATTAAATACCACAATATATGACCTTAATTTATAATTGATGTATATTGAAGATTAAAAATTAAGTACAATACACATAAAAAACATATGTAAAATGCATTCCAATTAATCTACTTGACCATCTTATAATTACCTCTCACTTTCCTCAATCTACCTTTCCCCAATAGGTACTAACCTTCGAATTTGTTAATGGAGTTGGGATCCCAAATGCGATCTACATAGATCTTTGCTGCAAACTTAGAAAGATATTCACTAATGTACACCATGGTCTGGTATACCATATTTCCCTCCACCATAGAACCCTTAGGATGTGCTCTTTGTCTAACCAAAGCCTTCAAAAATTTCAAGTGCCTCTCAACCATCCACATTGACCTTGTGTGTACAGGGCCACACAATTCAATCTCCTCAACTTGGTGTATGAGGTAGTGTTCTTGAGCATTGAAAAATGTTGAAGGTAGACACTTTTGCATTTCACACATTAGATGGGGAATTTTTCTCTTTCAATAATTTATATCTTCTTTATGGATTTCTTTAGATGACAACCATCTACAGATTTGTTCCCAAGGGTGCAAATATATTAATGATATTTAACAAAATATACGATTATATTACATAACAAGTAAAACAAATACTTAATTATAAAGATGTATCTGTGAATGGAAAAAAATCTGCTTCACCCCTCATATATTTTTCCAAGATCATATATAACTTGCTTGACATTGTTATCAAAGTTGTTTAAGGAGAGATAGAATTAGAACATCTTGCAACAATTATAAAATGATCTTTTCATTATTTTCCAAGCATTAGTAAAACACAATACACTAAAAAGTACATGCATTATACAGAAGTGTATATAATATGCAGGAATAATTACATGGCAGAGGTATGCCAATCATGCATTTTCATCCCTGACCCAAATTCACCTTTCTTTGTTATTATATTGTTTATGTTCGCAACAAATCCTGTGGGAAATCGAATTTTTTGTATGACTTCTTTTATAGCATTGCTTTGCTGCTCTGTTAATAACCAAGGAAGGAAACTTATATTAATTTGGTCTCCATCACTATTTAATTGAATGACATTTTTCATTGCATGATTGGCTTCCTAAATGTCACTACAAATTTTGACAATTTTTTCTTTGTCATACCTTCCATCCAATATTTTCCATAATGTTTCTATTATATTCTTTCCGATATGCATTGTATCAAACAAATGGACAATTTGTAGCTGCTCATAGTAGGGCAACCTACTAAATTTTATGGGATAACTTTTCAGTCCATATGGAAGTCGGCCATTAATGCCTTGATGACCTTCATGAAGCATATAAGTTAAACAAATTAACAACGACAATCATTGTCAATTACAACATGAGTAAACACAACACGATATAAAATATAAATTCAAAACATATCATATATGATAGATAAACAATTTGATCGATGTATAACCTTGATGATTAATTCTATTATATTCCAACTTCCATAAGCAAGGTGTCATTCTTCATGGTTTTGATGTAATCTCTTCTTTCCCATTGAAAAGATGTTTTTTAGTAGTTCGATACTTATGATTTCTGTGGAGGAAGTGCCTATACTCATCCAAACACCTACTTTCCTAAACTTGTTGAACAGTGAGATTTCATCTTTGGACCACAAATTGGACGAAAATTTTCCCTTTGTTTGAAGACCTACAAGATATATAATTGGATTAAATATATCAATTTTTATAATTATATATAATGAATAGATTATTTTAAAAACATGCATGATATTTACTTCATCAAATTAAATATTGTTAAAGTGCAGTTGAACATTATAACATACCACAAAATGTGTTAGCCATGGGGAATAATGAATTTTCCATACAAGCATTGCATGGAATTGAAATTGTCTTTGTCCTATTGGTCTAGAGATGTCATACATAGTGATGCTATTCCATAACTTTAGTAACTCGTCGATAAGAGGCTCGATATATACATTCATATCTTTAACTTGGTACTTACCTATTTGAATGAACATAAACATTACATAATTATTATAACTATTTTACTGCAATATATATAAATTAATGTACATGACTGTTGAATGAAAAAAATATAAGTCATTATGCAACAAATAAGACAAATGAGATGCTACTTCGTTAAAGAAAATTGATGTAAACAAATACCTGGAACAATAATTAACAACATTATGTGCTCCCTCTTTATTGACATCCACGGAGGAATGTTATTGTTGATAACAAAAACATGCCACACTAAGTAAATAGATCTCATCTCTCCAAATAATCCTTGTGCACGTGGAATAATGGGAATATAACGAAGAACCTTGCGAGACACCTTTTTTGTTAGTTGATCTATTCGATATCTACTGATATGACATTCTAGGCATTCTGTTGCAAATTCCTGTTGTTTATGATATATAATATGATTATTGGGACATGCATCTATTATTTGATACTCCATTCCGATATCTTTCATAATGTCACATAAATCTCAGTATGAGGGAAGTAAAATATTTGATGGTGGTAACAAAAATTCACCAATCAATCTACAACAAAAAATAATTTGTTCATATAAAGAATATTAATGGTACATATTTCATCATTTATTTACTAGTGATGAACTAACAACAATTAAAATAGATGAAAAAAAGATGACATATATGACATACCTTAACATCGTAGGGTGCTATGTTTGCGACAAAACCATTCATAACCTTCAAATTCAACAACAATGATACAACAGGAGAGAAGAGTTGTTTGAGCCTTCATAAAGGGCTCATATACTTGTATCAAGAAATACAGATAAATCCGCCAGACATCACATCAGTCCTATAATGCTTACGATCATCATGATGACTCACGCACTAAATGTGGCATGGATCAATGTATTTGTACCATCATCTTCAATTTACATGTTTTAAGGCGCTTGATCATCTTCTTTGCGCCAGGATCGTAGCTTCATTTTCAATATTGCGAGCTCCATGTTGCGATGCGGCGCAGGAAACCATTCTTAGGATGGTATTGATCGCTATCATCACGCCCACTAGGGCGCTACACCTTTATAATAATGATGAGCCTGATAAACCATGATCATGATCCAAGTGATTATATATATATAAAATGTTTAAAACAATGCATAAACGTTACAAATTCAATCAATTTAAACACATATAATAAAAAACTTACCAATGGACGATAATCATGCCCCCCTTCAACATGACCATGCTGCCTACAATTTTTCTCAGCTGTTGTGATTAAAAGTCGTCTTGTCTTTAAGCCCTTGCAATTATTGCAAGGACAATAACATTTCACATCACCCTTTCTTTTCAATCTAGCCCACAATCTATTAAGTGTCTCTTCATTTTGTTCTGGACTAATATTATCTGACATGATTTTTCTTTACCAAGCTTGACTATTTAGATCTTCAAAAAATATTAAACTCACACTCCAATAATTTTTATTCATAGACATGTAACATAATCTAATAATTTTGATATTTTACACCAAAAAAATTTGGCATGCAACCACCCCTGCAAAAGAGAAGATAGTCTGAAGTTAATGACCCAAGAAAACACTTTAAAATGCTAATTCCAAAACTTATTAAATTTTGATTTTACTATGATTTCCAACCATTAAGACTCCTAAAATCAGAATATTGAACTTGATCTCAAATTCTTTACAACAATGGAATTAGCGAGGCCTAGTAGGTAGAGTGACCCATTCCTAAGAAGCAAAGAGTCGGAATCATCATTGTTAATGTCAATACGGATTTATCCTTTTAGTTAAAGATGCAATGTGTCACTTCTTATAATGAGCTTATCCCTAGGGCCCTCAACATTGAGAAAGCCCTAATAAAAAACAACAGAAGCATTGATAAGAGCATGATTAGGGTACAAACCCTAGGCCTCCGTAGAAACATAAACAATAACTTTAGCAGATTATTGAGGTTGCAATACTAGAAAGATTGAGACATTGTAGCTAATAACAAAATATTTCAATCTAAAGATTGTAGCCAATAACAAGCACACTATGTATCTTAGTGACATTTGTAAATTCAATCTATGATAAGAAGAATGACAGTCACTTGAGATGTGATAGTCAAAAATAAGTTGAGTAGTGACAAGATAATAAAGCTCAAACCTTGCATAGTAAAGTGGAGATTTTAATAGTGAGTTTTCTTACCCCCTTGCTGACCTTAAGGGTTTTTCAAATGCTTTTGGTAGTGTTAGACAAGGCAAATGCAATCAGAGAATGACTGTCCAAATGGAAATGCAGTGGTAATCATAGGTTCAATGTTTCTTCTTATGCATTAATATTATTGTATAATGGGTAGTGGATTGCATGTTTGGTAGTGTTTGAGACTCACCAAAGATGGGAGAATAGTGAATAATACCTTGTGGACTGTGAAGTAGTGTCAATAAGGTTGAAGGATATTAAGAACTACAATACCATGAAACAATGAGTCCCCTGTAGTAAGTAGGCAGTCTATAGGGCATAGTTTGATTTTATAGAATGATGCTCATGAAAGGACTCTTCAAGTGATAGTGAGTGAGCTGTTTGAGATTGCAGCTGAGGGTGCAATACCCAGTCTTAAAGGAAGTTAGCAAAGCGGTAAATGTGTAAGAAAATCGAATCGTACACAACAAACAATTCACAATGTTATCTTCCATAATGCAGCAGGTTTGAGACAAAATCTCATTGTATCTTCATGATGAAAGTGGTGACCTTAATGGTCAATCAGCAGCAACCATGATTTTAAAACATGCTATTGTGCTTATAGGCAACATTTTAAGCAAGGTAGTGAGTGGTGGTTTTGAACAATGGCAGGTATGAAGGACTTGCTTTATATGCATACTACATGCAGTCTAGCTTAAAAAAACATTCTTAGAAGAGATTGAAGGTGGATTATGGAACTCAAGAGTTACCGTGAAAAGGATTAAAGGAAAGACTAAGATTTGGCCCCAAAATCTCGGTCATGTGAAATATTAAAGATGCCATATGCAAAACCCTAGTAAAAGGCTGGAGTAATGAATCTGATTACCAAGAGGATAGTGTCTTTGAAGTGATTTAGGAGGAATCTCCACATTATCTAATTACAAGGGAATTACATCATTTATTTATTTTTTTTTAATTAAAAGAAATCATTCTAAACCCTATATAGGATATATTGATACTTCAAAAGCCTCTGAAGGAATTTCAGATTATGCAAATATATGTCAAGTAACATTAATAAGGTTTAGAAAATCTTGATCACTCTCTAGAATAGCCCATTAAACATAGGTTGTGCTTGAATGCACTACATAATTGATATAACACAACCACTCTACATATCAACCAGAGTTATAGGCTCTTTATTGCAGCAAGAGGTAATCACTCTTCGATCATGCTATAATTACATCCTAACCTGTTAAACTTGAGACAACAAAATGCACCCAATGATGATTGACACCTACATTATACAACCTGAATTAACTACATTATGAGTGCCTTCATTTCTATCACAACATAGCCACATTAAGCTTGGGTCACACATGAATGCATCTTGTATTTGTTATAGCACAACTGTGCCACATGACCAATATAGTTATGGATCAGATAATTACAGTCACAAGAATCTGTTCCTCGGTTGTGATCTTATGGTGTTTCCACACAACAAAATCTAGACCACCGAAATTCTCAAAACCCTTAACCTCTAAAAATGAGAATCGATGAGATGTTGCTTTAAAATATGATTTTTCAAAGGCTGGAACTACAAATCTGACTTCACAACTAAATTACACTTAAAAGACAATGACTACCTCAGCACAGTGATATCTTCTTGAATTTTTCTGATTTTTCCCAGAAAATCATCCTTGGATTCTCCACAGGCATCTCGAGTAGAATAGAAACAACATCGTAAATCGGTAGCAAACTCCCACTTTTCTTTATATAGGCCACAGATTTGATTTTTTTAATTTTTCATGTTTGTCGAAAATTCGACGAAAATGATAGCCAACATTTTGACGAACCCCAGGTTCATCGAAATTTCGACGAACGTCAAGGATAAAATTTCAAAAAATTGAAAATTACACATAAAATTTTACAAGCACCCGATGAACATCGAATTTTACATATTTTGTCAGACAATTTCATCATATTTGGAGTCAAATGTATTAGTGATAATCTCAAAACAATAAAACCTATAATCAAAAGTGTTGTCTCAAAAATTTTCAAATATCACTACCAACATCATTCATCCTTTTCATCTCCCATTCTCACCGTTACTCCAAAACAACTTAGAGCATCCATTTTACCAAAATTTGAGTCAACTAGAGAGTTTAAACATTATAAATCTCAACACACCTCTCCCATCATTGACCCACAATCTATGGTTACAACAAGATCACAACACAAGAGAATCATGGAAGAAACCAAAGTCCCATCCACCACAAGTGATCCAAACTCACAAAAATTTGATCCAAGGAGTCATTATAACCCTCACTATGAGGTATAATATGTTACAAAAAATCCCCTTGAGCTTACTAAGGAAGAACTCCTTGAGTATAAACAAAAACATCAAGCCTTAGAGAAAGTGGCTTCAATTCCCCTATCTTTGTTACACAAACCTTGGCACAAGGCTTGACACCATTTACGATTCAACCATCTCCATCCCTTGTGCCAAGTCAACCCTTAACATCTAGTCTTGCAACTAGACTAGGAACTAAAATTGGTCTCACTTCATGTCTAGGAACAAACACAACTTTGGGTATTCATAGCACAACCATTCCATTTAACACCAACCTTCCCCAAAATACAACTTGGACATCAACATTTGACAAACCACTTACATTCCATGACGCCACGACAAACTCAAAGTTTTGAGCGCAACCATCTTCATCCATCGTCACAAGTACCCATAGTGTGCCCAACATTACACAAGGTAATGTGAACCAAGGGTCTCAAACAAACCAACAAGAGAAAGTTAACACCCTTGCACAAAATCAACCCTTAATGCAACAAGGGATATCTTTATCCAGCTACCCCATTGGCTCATCAAACCCTTTGGTTGCACAAAACACATCCATCCCATCTATCATCAATCCAAATCAAAGCAACACATTGATCACAAACCCCATCAACCAAGGTAACACCTTGGTCCCACATCAAACACAACAAGGGAACCCTCAACACATCAGTCAAGGGAACCCTTTCAATAAATGGACTTAAGGTCCTAATGTTCCATTGCCATCACAATACCAAATGACGCCATCTTCATCCTTACCATTTTTCCCTCACATAATACAAAATTAAATGGGACCTCAAGCTTACATTCCTCCATCCCAATCCACAATTTTACAAGGAATGTTAAACTAAGGTCACCCCCAACCTCTTATCATCAACCCAAAACCCATCACAGTCCCAACAATAAAGCAATCCTACATTGCAAGCACATGCTCTAGCCTTGCAACAAGCACAATAGGCATATCAAAAAGTCGCCCAACAACAACAAGCCCAACAAGAAACCTTAGTAGCACAACAACAACAACAAGAAGCCCAACAAGCAGCCTTGGCAACATAACAACATCAAGCCCAACAAGCATCCTTAGCAGTACAACAACAACAATAAGTCGAACAAGCCACCTTAGCAGTGCAACAACAACAACTAGCTCAATAACAACAAGCCCAACATCAAGCATTGTGTGCTCAACAATATGCACAACAACAACAACAAGGTTTATACTATAATCAATAAAAAAATTTCAATCTAAATACATTAGGAGCATATACATCTCTACCACCATCACCTTCATAATATCAAACACCACCATACACACCATACAACACCCCATCATATCAAAATCCCACGTACAATTCATCTGCCTTCCCACAATATGTTCCTCCACCAAACCCACAAGATGATGTAGCATCGCAACTCAAGGCACTAATGCAACAAATGTAGGATTTTCAAATGGGCAAGATAAGGAAGCCCCATGCACAAAAAAACTTATGTCCTTATCCATTGGATAGAAATATCATAATGGTTTCTTTCCCTCCCAGTCTTGATGTCCCTATATTTGATAAATACAAAGGGAGAGTAAATCCTATGGATCACATAAAATAATTCACTGTCATGTGTATGGAGGTTGCCTACAATAGTTCCTACTTGATGAGCCTCTTTCCATGAAGTTTGACAAGCCTAGCCATCGATTGGTTCTCACAGTTGCCTCCATGCATCAAAAAGTTCCAAGAAATCATTGATAGATTCATAAATCACTTCTCCTTCAATATTGACATGGATGTAAGCTTAGAAGAGTTATACACACTCAAGCAAAACAAAAGATAATCCTTCACTAATTTCTTGCAAAGGTGGAGGCAAAGAGCTAGTAAGAGCAAGTGGACCATTCCTGAAGAACAAGTGGGAATTATCATCGTTAATGCTAATGGGGATCTATCCTTCCACTTTAAGATGCAATATATCACCACTTATGATGATCTTGTCCCTAGGGCCCTTAGCATTGAGAGAGCCCTAAACTCATAGGGAAACACACAAGTGTATAGATACAGCCACCCATCCACTAGTTCAAACAACAAACCCTACTTTTGGGCCAAGAACAAAAATGTTACTAGTGATGGAATTATGAACACACAAATACCATTGCCAAAAAATCAACCAACAATCAATGTTGCAAACACTCAATGTGGAAAACAAAGATCAAATATTTATCCTTAGAAGTGACAATTCACTCCCTTAGGGGAACCTATGGAAGATGTGTTGAAGAGGTTAATATAGTCTAATCTTATCACACTCCTAGATTTCTCAAACTATCAAGAGCCACAAATCAAACCTTGTAGCTATAGAGATGATCATTTTTGTGAATTTCACCGATACAAAGGTCATAACACACAAAATTGTTTTAGACTCAAACATCTAATAGAAGATCTTATTGAACAAGGATACATTCATGTTGATCAAAAATCTGGGCATGAAAATATGAAAATTTACACAAATCCTATGCCTGATCATACAAAAGTAAAAGATTCAAGAAAGGCATCAACCTCAAATAACATGAACCATACCAATGATACCATGGTGGGACATATTTATGTTATTCCTTCATCACCACATGAGGAATTAGACACGTTTCAAGATACTATTTTAAAACAAAGTCCAAACCCATCAATAGTGTCTAGCAATATTTCATATTGTAATGGCATCAAGTATGTATCAGATTGCAATATCTCTCCCACATATGACTCAATGATTGGGCATGTTGAAGAAGTTCCAAACGAGCTAGAAATATCCCTTGTTACACCCATACCCATAAAATATTGTGAAGAATATTTTACCGATGATATATCATCCACCCAAGGATCATGTCAAGAGGAGGCTCTTGAGGATAACGAAATTTACTCTGAATCAAGTCAGGATCAAGAACCACTATCCCCAAAGTTTCACCAAGAGATGAGGGACATCTTCCAAACCATTTTAAACTCCAAAGATGTCCTCGATATCACCCATGAGATTTTTCTTTCTGATGGAAATATAGACATTCTTCATCCAAAACAAGAGTCTCCCACTCTTGATATTCCTACACAAGAGAAAGCAATGATCGATATTTTTTATTCTTATAGTGATTGTGCATCACTGACATCTTTTGAATCAGCACCAAAATCTTTTGAAGCAATATCAACAGATAACAATGTCATAAAATCAAAGAAAACAATTTATATTCCTAAATAACAGGAACCCATAGCAATATCATGTGTTCATGACAAGTCATATTTAGTGGCTATGGATTAGAGGATACGTTATTAGGGAAAAGGATTAGGTATTGTCCATACCTTCACAACATAGGGGGAAAGCTTGTCTACAAAAAACATCAACATATGGGGCACGAAGGATCCCTATGATGAAAATATTATCAAAACAACAACTAGTCATATCATGAATCATCACCCACTCATCATTTCATAGACAAATCAAGACCAACGTAAAAAGAATATCAAAGCAAGGAAAAGAATATCAAAGAAAATGAAGAAGTAAAGAAAAAAGGAGAAAGTAAATGTAAATGGATACCAAAGAAAAATAAAGCAAATCATCCCTCTAAAACTCCATTAGTCAAAGAAACTATGGGGAAAAATAAAAAAGGGAAATGTATCCATCAAAAGCATCTTCAAATACAAAAGTAGGCTTCTCAAGCAAGGAACAAAGTATATCCAGTGGTTGGTCCTAATTCCATGAAAACCTTCGTTCCCACCCATCATCACTCAAATTCCCGAGTTTGGAGAGTCAAAGGTTCCAAACCATTGACCAATCCATCTCATATTCCTTCATACATGTCACCATCCACTCCATTCATGACATCCAATTATCGCATTGAACATGTGTTGGAAACTACCCTTCATCATAAGGATTCTGAAGGTACTATATCGAGATGTGTGCACATAGACAAGGTTAATTCTGGTATCCACAAGGCATATCAAAGTTCTTCAAGGTTGTGCACTCAAGTGATTGTATCTAAGCAAATCAACTTCTTCAAGTAGGATATTGTTGGCACGTTATGATAGTATATTTGACTAGAAATAA